>SKCR01003308.1:0-110182 GCA_019454045.1 Zanthoxylum bungeanum | reverse complement strand
AGAATTCTATCTGAATGGTATAACTTACATATATGTGTTTTATGTTTAAGGTGTGTGGACGGCTCTGTGTGAGTTTACTTTAGATTAGTCAACTCCATGAATTAACTTTATTGGGGTTGTGTGCCATTTTTAGCTGGTGGAAGAAAAAGTTCTAATTCTAAGTCATTAATTAGATAACATTTCATGCTTGTTGGCAAGGTATTTCTGTTTACATGTTATATATATCGCTTTTCAAACAACTCTCTGAATTTGTGCATGCAACTATTCTATGCTGTTATTTAATGTTGTGGCTGATTAAGCAATTCTCTGATTGTCAAATATTTTCACATGGTTTTCATGTTATACATAGGGCCTAGTGATGCACCTCTTGCAGCTACTCCTTTTCAGTCTTTTGTAAAGGTTCCCAAGTTTCTAAGGCCTCATACTCAGATCTATTGCACAAGGTATTGATCATTTTTTAATCTTTAAACTGCAATTTAAGGTTAAAGGCGATTAATTTATTTGTTTAGAATCATTGTATTGCTATTGCATCATGATGAGAGCATAATTTCATTTGTGAGGCTCTATATGGAAATGAGTTTAGTTGAATAAAATGGTTTAATTGAGCATATGGTGAAGTCTGCGGTTTTAGAGTCGTCATGTTCTCATGTTTGTCTAAGAATGGGAATTCCCTGCCTTGAATGGGCTATCTAATTTAATAATATTAGAAAACTTGAAATTTTCATGGCCATCACTGTTGATGGGTCTTTGGTTTTGGACCATCTCTGAGTGGTTTCATGCTGTAGGACTAATTTTCCTCATATCCTACCTTCCCAGACATGATTGTCATTATATTCCAAGGATTCCTTTGAAGTAGTATGTATGCTATGATATGTCAAGCAGTAATCCTATGGAACTTTTGTTACTTTTTTTTTTATTGTATGCTCGTTACCAAAGTTAAATACTCTTGATATGTCTTTAATTGCATGAAGTTGTTTAAACTTTTGTGCCGGATTTTTTTAGTTAACCGACATTAAAGTTCAACATTGGATAGCATTCTCCAAAAAATGATTTTGTTTGTTTGCAGTGAGTGGGTGCTTGGTAACCGAGAGGATTTGGTAAAAGATATTATCACTGAATTGCAGCCCGGGAATGGTGAGGTAAATTTTGTTGAGAGCTTTTGACTACTGATTTGGAAAACTTCCAAAAAAAAAAACTTGTGTCTATTATCTTCCTATCATGATGTATGATGATTTTGTAAGTAGCTATAAACTGAGCGGGTCCTTGTGTTTTTGGTTCTTATAGTTGTTCCTAAGTTTTTTATTTCCAGTTTTTCATGTATGTCCCCAATGCTTGCTTGCTTTTTTTGACTCCCGTTTTTTTTATTCCTGATTTGTTCTTTGCAAGGAAATTTTCCATGTTTTAGGCACTTATCTTTACCTTGATGTACATAAATTTTCTCAACTTAAAAGAGTGATTACATAAGCGCACAGATTCTATTGACCTGACAAGTTTGGAGCTGATCAGTTTATTGATAATTTTGTTCCAAGCCCTTTCAGTAACATATTGGTAACTGGAATAACACTATCAATTTCAAAATGACTGAATATCTAATTTTATTTGAAGTTCCTATTGACTAAATGCGTTAATAATTCCCATTTGAGTTGATAACACATGCCCTGAGCTAATCATTATGGTGACTGGTAATTGCACTATCCAGCATTGGAGCTTGATAAGTTGGTAACTAGGGAGTGAGTTGGACTACTGCATATATATGCCTGCAGATAAGAGTTTAAATGTGTAGGAATTTGAACCATTGACCTCAAGTCAATTATTCCAAGGTCAAATTCCATCATTTTTACCTAATATTAGTAACGACTAGCAATTAACAGAATTGTTGTGTCATTACTTATACAGGAAATTTACAGTTTTAGCCTTGTGGTTTTATCAACAAGCTATAGCTCTGTCAGTATATGGAGCATGTCCCAGGTGACCTCACAATAAGAGGTTGGGAGTACAACCCAGCTGAGGTAGGGTGGGGTAGGGTAGACTTCTGTTCCAAGTTTTAATGGTTTGATGTTATCGTGTGGAGAAAACATGGGCTTCCGCTTATACATATTTTTCTGCTAGTAATCTACAGAATTTAACATGAACTTATATTATCTGAAAAGTTTTAAGATAGCTTTCATAGAGTAACCTAATGCTTTCTTTGTTAACAAGGTAAAAATGGGTCTCTGCTATCTTGTTATTGCCTTTCGAACCAGTGAAAATCTAGATGGCGCATTTATAACTATTTCATTCCCTTCTTGGACATGCAGAACTTGTTAAAGAAGTTTGAGGATGATTTTTTTTTTTTTTTTTTTTTTTAAATATTATAACACAAGTCTCTTTCATCAATTTCCTTCAACATATGTGGCTTGAGGATGGAGACAAGGAACTTAATTTATCTATGGTTTTTAAGCTTGACATTCTAGCTTTATTCAGAGTCTTACCCTTGCTTTTTTGCAAAGAGACTGTTTTCGCAACTCGAACCTATGACCTCCAAGTCACAATGGACTCACATCCTAGCTTTCTGTTGCTACTAAATGATTTGAGAATCGCCCAAGGGATTGTTGGTACTAATTTTATTGGTTAGTTAGAACAGTGACCCATAGTAGTCTAGTTAGTTACATGGCACTAAAGTGGTTATAGCATGGTGACGTGTGATATTCTTGTCTTACAAAAATCTTTTTAAATATGTTTAGAGTTGTAATGTCCTGCTAGTCACATTTGAATATTTTACAGTTCCATTTTCAAAAGACTAATGGTTTAATTTCATGTTACAAGTATTTGACTAATAAAACTTGCAAGCTTAGTATCAGCATATGCACTTAGGTGTACTGTAGAAACTAGTACCTCTGTGCTAAGGTATGCCATATCACCTCTAATATTGATGTAAAATGTTGGAAAAGCGTTTACGACTGTTGCATACAGTGCAAGCAGGGTTTTTCTTCAGCCTTGGCCTTGGACTTTGATCCAACCATGCAGAACTGTGAAGATGCATATTTATTTACTAATATATTGTATAGTGTGAGTTAGAATGTTGTGTGTAATGTTAATGGTGGCTAGTTTTTTCATTCAATATCTGTTTGTTACGCCGGTGATTGTCATCTAATGCACATAGTGTGTTTTTTGGGAGAGTGATTGACACATAGAAGTTTCTTATGCTTTGAAGCTCTTCTTTATCGAACATTGAACTGGGGTTGGTACTTTTATGGCTGACTTTAAGTTGCAAATAAAGTATTTGGCCCATTAGTTCTGTTTTAAGAGTTTCATATTGGTTCATTATGACAATTTTGCTTTTATTGGAGAATTGCAAGTTTGGATACGCTATTGAGTTTACAAGCATTCTCGAAGCTATGCTGAAGAAAACTGAATTCTTTGTTGTTGAAGGAGTGGTGGACATATGTTTGTCTGGAACCATCTGATCCCCATCCGAATTGGCATCTTGGGATGCGAGGTACACAGCATCGTGCTGTAATGTGGCGTGTATGGAAAGAAGGCGGAACAGGATTCTTATACTGGGGTGCCAACTGTTATGAGAAGGCAACAGTTCCTAGTGCTGAGGTATTTTCTTGTCCTTTTAGTACTTGGTTGGCCTTATCTGAAAGGTGCCTTTTTTTTGCTTTAAAAATAATCCTGGCATGCAAGCAGATAAGATTTAGGCGGGGCCTTCCCCTTGGTGATGGGGTTTTATTTTACCCTGGTGAGGTGTTCTCCTCTTCGCGTCAACCTGTTGCTTCTTTGAGACTAGAGAGAATTCTCTGTGGTTTGCAGGTGAGGTGGATTTGTTATTATTTCTATGCTTGTCCTTCTTTTCGTTTCATTTATTCTTTATTCTCCAAGTGGTGCTTTTTATTGACCAAAATCCTAGTTCAAAGTAAAAACAGATTTATATATAGTGCCTTCATCCGATTAATTATTTTTTCCTTGGACATGTAAAAATTGTCTTTCGTACTTTCTCTGATGTGGATTTACTGTCTTAATTCTTTTGGGTGCTGTATTAGGACATTGAGTATCTGAACCTCTATGCTTCAAGATATGGTAGAGATGAAGGGCTTGCTCTGTTGGAGAAGACAGGGATGTACCTGGGTCCCGAGCGTTACACAATTGAACACATGCCAATCGAGGTCATGCGGGGTGAGATATTCAACACTTGCCGACGTTGAATACTTACAATTATCTTATGGAGTTCACTTCTTACTTTAGTCACTTGAAAGATAAAATGGTTAGAAAAACATTATAGCGCTTTCCGTATTAGAGATGATGGTGTATTTCTGTAATCATCTCACTTAGGTTGTGATCACTTATCACTGTATAATCCCATTAGCTCCTGGAATCGTATTTTCGGATGTGGGGTCGGGGTTATAAGTGAAACCCTTATGTATAGGTTTTCCCTTTAAAAAATAAATATTGAATTAGAATATGCTTCAGCAGTTCTCTTGGTACCATCAGAGTTATGCGTCTTTGTTGCTACAACCTAATATGTCGGGGCAAATTCATGTTACCTTTGCATTGTGATCCTATTAGTTTCTGAGTGACTAAAAGCTTAGTCGATTTTCATGTGTCTAATTGGGACTTTGTGAGCCATTTGTTGGGCTCAAAATAGTTTGGCCGAGTGTCGTGTTGGGGATTTTTCTATTACTTCCATCACTCAATAACCACGTGGGACTTTAAATTAACAGTCTCCCGACTCAGCTGAATTCACACGAGATGTGGTCAAGAGGTTTATACTTACGAGTTTTTTTTTTTTTTTTTTTTTTTTTTTTTTTTTTTTTTTTTTTTTTTTTTAAATGCTGTTCTTACTTGACTTCAATTTTAAAGCTATGGTCCTAAAAAGTGAGAATCAAGTAGTTTTAGTTAGACAAGAAAAGTGAACAGTTGCCATCCTCGTCTATTATAGAGTGGTGTTTGGCACATGGCAACGAGAATAGAAGTCTTTTTATTTGCCTACTAATAGCGAGACTTTCGAGGATAGAGTGTTGACAATTGGTCCTATATCTACTTATCTAGCATCTCATGTCGTGCATTGCATGGGGTATAGGGTAGGGTTGGGTTGGTCCTGAGTTTTAAGGGTTCTAAATGAATTTTTAAATTAAGTGAGTTTTTATTGATAAAAATTGATTTTTTTATTATTATAAATATTAATTTTTCTTAAATTTAAAAATTTCATTTGTGGCGTGGTGGTGTTAGGCAAATGGTGATAGTGATAGGAGTATGCAACAAACAAAAAAAGGTCGTTGCTAGTTACCCATGCATCATAATACTGTACATTTTTACTACCCCACAATCTGTGTAGATAATAATATAGCAAGTTTGGCTTGGCTCCAATGAACACACTTTTTGAAAGTTAAAATGGAGAAAGGCAGTTTGTATTTTCTTTACTTTCCTCCTCAAGATTCGAGGTGGACTTTTGCTGCGTATTGGATTCAGAAAAAAAAGATAAAAAAGCAGCAACAATATAATCAAACTGGCTATGATTACTCACGGCCACGGGCCTGTCACTTCCTTTTTTTTCTTTTGACATTGCATTCATAATGTTACATTGCTCTTTGCTTTACATTACAGCTGTATTATTTTCTTAGTACAATTGAACATCATTAAAATTTGAAATGAGTGTTGAAAATGCCATTAAAGTGTCTGATTTTTTTCTTGAATTTGAAACTTGTCCAAAGCGGATTGCTTCATAATTGAACTTTAGGGTGACTTTTTTTTTTTAAATATTTCTAAGAAAATTTATCCTCCCACCCCCTATCTTGTAAATCCAACCGGTTCAAACCGGGGAACGTACTGTAGGAAAACAAAATTTTTAAGTCATTTTTTCCTAGTTTTTTAAATCAGACCGGGACCGGTCGAATTAGGAACCAGCCTTGTATTCGATTCGGTTAATACTTAAAAATCGGTTCGGAAAAAATCGACGAACCAGAGTGGTTCAATTTAATTTTTAAAACAAAAAAATTAAAAATTAATATATTTTTTATAATTTTTAATGAAATAAAACTATTAATGACGTAAGCTGGTTTTGTTGGTTTTTTTCGAAACGGTTCAACTGAGCGAACCATTGTCTAATTAAACATTTTAGATCACTAATTCGATCATCGATCCGGTTATGAAAACACTACTTTTCTTCCACTTTTCTTTTTAGTAAAAACAAAAATCCATGATGCATAGCTTGAACTCGGATTTTGCTTTACATTTTCTATAACTGTTATATTGTATTCATTTAGAGGATAAGAATATCATTGTTTCATTTCCCCTTTGTCTCTTAATTACTACACTCTAATAATATTTAGATAATAAGAGATCATTTGAATTTTCTTCAACGTGTGCAACTAGTATTTTTTTTTTTTTTAAATGAAAATAGGAACACTTTGATTTTGTGAAATCTCTTTGTTGGCTCAGTTGAACAGCAATGCATACAACATTTTCATTAATTGATAGAACTTGATTACAATCAATGGAATGGTCTTGCATTTATAGCCAAATCGTTGCGATCATTGTGGAACTATTAGGGTCGGATCGGAGCCCCGCGCAGCGGAAGTGGGTTTAACCCGTAGATATCTAGTATGTGTGTATTTTTATAATATTTTAATAAAATATCATATTCCATTACAAGTGTTTAGGAAAAAACCGGAGATAAATCGAAACCCGGAAAAAACAAAATCAAAATAAAATATAATTGCAATTGCTGATTCAGCGCATATATGCGCTGAATGAAAAAACAATTGTATTCAGCGCATGCATGCAATTTTTTGTTGAAGCAATTGCATTCAATTATTATTATTATTTTTTTTTAATTTCAAAAAAACTTAAACACCTTTTAAATCACCCAAAATAATTTTAATTTCAAAATCAACCACAACACATGTTATGCAATTAACATATATATATATATATATATATATTAAATATATATACACATTTCTTTGAATCAAATTACAACCCAAAATAGAATCCTACAATGAAATAACTCATGAACAATTCTAGGTCACCCAAAGGTGGTCAAGTGATTCTAGAATGGTAATCATAGCTCCAAGCTATTATCTAGAGTTCCAAACTCTAATTTTATGTCTATGTCAATATAAATATTTTGACATAATTACAAGCATATTGTGTTTATACTTCCAAAGCATCCTAACACAGTTAATTAGCCTAATTTCAACATTATGTATCTAATACATAATTCAACACTATATGTCTCACTAATGAAAAATATAGCTTTTGGAGAAGATCAAACTTACCTAGTAAGGTTGATTCAAGGATCCAATCTACTTCTCATTGTTGAAATATTTGGAGAACTTCCAAGGATAGCAAGCTTGACTCCAAGATCCAATCTTGATTCCAATGCTAGCAAGCTTCACTCCAAGATTCAATCTTGATTTTACCTAATTGAAATGTTGTAAAGATCTCACAAAGTTTCTCTAAACACTTTTCTAACTTAGGCTAAATTCTCTAATTCTTGCTTGTATTTAGCTTTCTCAAGCTTTTGCTCTACTTAATTAAAATTTTCCTAAAGCTTGCTATTTATAGCAAAACTTAGCAATTTTTAATTAATAAAAGTTCTAATCAACTTTTATGTAGGCTTAATCTAATTTGTCCAAATATGTATAATTATGTGTGACTAATCTCCATTGTCTCTCACTTTGATTTAATCCAATTAAATCAAGCCAATAATTAGGTAATGGATTATTTAAATATTTTTCACTTTGATTTAATCCAATTAAATGAAGCCAAAACCACATATTATTACATACTTATAATTACCATAATATCCTCAAATGGTTGAGATAATTATGATTTTACAATTAAGCCATTGTGTAATTATTGAATTAATCCAATTAATCCAATTAGGTCAAAGTAAATAATCAATGTTATCTAATAACACTTGATTATCTTAGTTGATAATTAATCGGCTACCCAAGTGCTCAACGAGTACAATTCATATTGGGATTCTCTAAGTTCAGACACGTTCGTCATATAAGGCTAGCTAATATGTACGCAATTCGGCCACCTCCGAATTCACGAAGAACACGAACGACCTTTCTGAACTATAAAACGAGCTCATCACATATGTTTAACAATCCCTCCGTCGTAGGCTATCCGAGTTGTGCTTAGGAAACATAGAATACACAGTCAAGTTTCTGAGGTGCACATCTGATGTCGACATGTCCATAATTTTTTACAACTAATGTGATCCACCTTAGGTGATCGGCTTTTGTCAAAGTCTTAAGAATCGCGACTTACTCATATGGATATCTAAACCCTTTTATGATACACATACGGGCCGACAGATCTTATCTTGCTTCACACTTGATTACTGAGTGCATCGGTCCACACCCAACGAATATTTAGAGGCCAGACCATGAAAATGTTCTGATCGGTGGTAAACACACACACGTTACGCAAGCGCACATATCATTCAAATGTATCGATCCCACGAGGGCTTAATACCTAAGCTATTAATTTATGAAGCTAAATGTCTACGAGTATCTAATTGATTGATTTTTGGTTGGATGTTGATTTTAAACTAAAGACAAGTAATTAAAACAAAACAAAGGTAGATTTTAAGTTTTAAACAATGATATGAAAATATCCGGGGTTGTGAATCCTTCCAATATCTTTTAAAGATGAAGTGATTATCTCATGTTTGTGCAATATATCGGTTTATTAACTTGGAACACGAAGTTATGTAAAAGATTCTTCCGATGGTCAGATGTAAATACTCAAAGTAACCCAATTAACTATATTCCTATGTTAATTAAAAAACTTTGAATTCATTAAGATTAAGTTCCAGTTATGACTACCTCCGCTTGACAGGTATATTCCTATCATGTAAGGAAATCTACCTAAGAGATATTTACCCCAAGGTGAGATCGTGAGCTATTGAGTTTATGGCTAAAACCTAAAATCTCTTTTCCAAGTTCATTTTAAGTTTACCAAATCAATCTTATTAATGGCCAGTTAACAAGAAGAATTATTAAGCTTAAGACTCAATAAATAAACCAATATACTACCTAAAATATAAAATAACCACTTATAAAACGGTGATATTGAAATTCATCACAACCCTAGATAATATTTTTAGTTTCAAAACATACCTAAAATTACAAAATGCATAGTTAAACAAAATAATATAATAGAAAATTAAAAAGTAAAGAAAATTACAACAATAAAAGAAAGTGCTGGAGTTAGGAGTTTCACTTTTAATACTTCAAATATAGATTACTCTCTTATCAATTAATCATTTCTTGAATTAATTATATTAAAACTGACCATATAGGCGGTGAATGTCATTTGTCCAAAGTCCAACCGACCATATAGGCGGTAACAAATCATATAAACGACTATGTAGGCGGTAACAAGGTTAGCACCTAAACCGACCATATAGGCGGAAACTAAGTCCAATAATATAAAACCGGTAAATAATTAATTCAATTTACTTATTTAAATTAAGGGAGTAAATCTAAATTATTATATTAAAAGTTTCACCCCCGACTCCAGCAAAAAGAGATTACCTACTCATGATGTAATTAAAAACACATAAAAATTTATTAAATAAATAAAGAGAAAATACAAGAAAACTTAAATAAACATGCAAGACACTTTCTTTTAGGTTTTCTTGGAGAAATCCACCAAAGAAAGCATGAAAAATTTACAAAGTTTAGTTTGGTATTTATAGGTAAATATAAAGACTTCCACCAATTTTTCCACCAAACATACCACCAACATGCCACCAAATCCTCCACCAAACATGCAATCATGTTTGGTGGAAGTTTGACAATTTTCATTTTTTTATTTTTGAAAATGACTTTAATAATTACACATAACACACGTCCGGTGTTTTCATCAATTTCGGTAATGAAAAATTCAGAATTCGAAAATCTTTTGAACTTCAAATTTGTATATCTTTGAGTCTTCTCTAATCTGAAACTTGAATCACCTCAATCCGATATCGGAATAAAACGTTATGGCCAAAATACAAAAATTACGCAAAGTTAAAATTTTCAAAATTGCACTCTGAACACGGATAAACTTTGCAGATTGGGACTTGGATCTAAGAATTATTCTTGGGTCTAAGCAAATAGAATATGTGTTAGAGGGTCCGTTGTCACTTGTCATAGCAGATGATGCAACACCAAATGAACATGAGACTCTCCAAAAATGGAGAGATGATGATAGAAGAGTCAAATAATATATTCCCAGTTCCTTGGCATCGGAGCTTAAGAGACAATATTTTGGATTACCTGACGCATATACTATGATGATGTGGCTGCGAGAATCCTTTATGAACCAAGAACATGTCTCTGTTCATAAAATTACAATGGAACTGTTCCATGCTAAACTTGAAGAGGGACATGTTGTGAGCCCTCACATGCTACAACTGATTGATTTGATCGAACAGTTGAGGCGCTATAATTTCCCTCTGAATGAAATTTTAGGACGAAGTGTCATACTTGTATCTCTCCTACCATTAGATCGCCAATTTGTGATGTATTTCATTATGAATAGGATTAACTGTTCTTATCAGAAGCTATATAAGATGTTGCAAACTGCAGAGGAAGATTTAAGGAAGGGAGTAATGACTCGCCCTTATAAACCCACTGCTCTTCCTACTTCCTACCAATCTAAACAGAAAGGGAAGAAGAAGAAAGGTAAGAAAAATAAGGGTTTAAATCTTCCACCACAGGGTAAGATAGCTAAATCGAAGAGAGCTGCCGAAGATAAAAGCCATCACTGCAGCAAGATCGGCCATTGGAAGAGGAACTGTCCTGATTACCTGACCTAGATCATAAAGGAAAGAGCATCTACTCCAGGTACTTTTATTTTTCCCATTATTAATATCTCATTAGCTTGTGAAACTATGTCGTCCAATTGGATTTTGGATTCTGCTTGTCTGATTCACATTTGTAATTCGTTGTAGGTGCTGAAGGAAAGTAGACGGCTAAAATCTGGGGAGATGCAGTTGCGTTTCGGGAGTGGAGACTCTCTGAATGCAGTTTGTAGGAGCGAAGCGGGGTTTACTAATATGCCTATGATGCTTGGCGACCACGACACTGTTGGGCTCGCAGCTCGTAGAGAGTAAGGAGTAGCCCGCAGGGGACTAAACCGAAGAATAAAGAAGTCGCCACCCAGTGTGAACTGGGAAAAAATTTAAGGCCGTACTCACCCCTCGCAAGAGAATACCTCAAACCGTTGGGTTCAAAATGGTCCATTACTTATGCCAGTATAATGGACGGGTTCACACAATGGTATAGCCAAGTCTTATGCAGTTCATGCAAGATAATTCAAATAAACACACAAATTTGCACACACATAAACATGAATATAAATAAAACCAAATTAAATTAAGAAATACAAGGTACGATAACGAGAATAATGATCAAAAGTAAATAAAGCATCAATAAATAAAAGGGGTTACTCATGCATATATGAGTATTTCCCGAGTGGTACATGGAGTTGTATCCCAAGTACAGACCGCACTACCGTCCATTCGGATTCGGCCACAGAATTTACATATGAATTTCCATCCGATATACCGCAAGGGATCACCATACGTAAACATTAATGCAATGTAAACATATGTAAAAAAGCGAAATAATAAAATAACATTAAAAGTAAATAGACAAAAAAAAAACTAAATAGAATTTCCATCCGGAAATTTGGCCGTTTTTGATATAGGACTCTGCATACCCGGCTGGACGTATTTCACATCCTGCCAGGCATGCCGTGTCCGGAACTATAAATATGGTAAATGGTGCCCTCAGGTCTTACCTTTTAAGTTGCTTCTCGGAAGCGTGTTAGGCCGTCGCCGGAAGGAATAAAGTTTTGCTATTTCTGGTTGTTGGTCGTTGTTTTTTGCTCACTGCTCCGCTGTTTCTGCTCATTGTTTCATTATTTTTTTTGGGCTGCTATTTTTGCTATTTTTGGGCTACTGTTTACTATTTTTGGGGCTTGCACACCCATAAACATGAATATAAATAAAAGCAAATTAAATTAAGAAATACAAGGTACGATAGCAAGAATAATGATAAAAAATAAATAAAGCATCAATAAATATAAGAGGGTTACTCATGCATATATGAGTATTTCCCGAGTGGTACGTGGAGTTGTATCCCAAGTACAGACCGCACTACCGTCCATTCGGATTCGGCTACAGAATTTACATCTGGATTTTCATCCGATATACCGCAAGGGATCACCATACGTAAACATTAATGCAATGTAAACATATGTAAAAAAGCGAAATAATAAAATAACATTAAAAGTAAATAGACAAAAAAAAAACTAAATAGAAAAATAAATGTGAAATAATATAGCAAAATATAAGCAAAAGTAAAGGCGGAATATTAAAATGACAATAAAAAGCGGATAACTAAATAAAAAATAAATAAATAACACAAAATAAATGCGAAATAATAAATAACGATGAATAAATAAATAAATAAATAAAGGATAAATAACACTAAATAGATAAAAAGTAAAGAACAAAATGCCAAAGGAAAAATTATGTGACCGGAAATTTGGCCGTTTTTGATGTAGGACTTCGCATACCCGGCTGGACGTATTTCACATCCAGTCAGGCATGCGTGTCCGGAACTATAAATATGGTAAATGGTGCCCTCAGGTCTTACCTTTTAAGTTGCTTCTCGGAAGCGCGTTAGGCCGTCGCCGGAAGGAATAAAGCTTTGTTATTTCTGGTTGCTGGTCGCTGTTTTTTTCTCACTGCTCCGCTGTTTCTGCTCATTGTTTCATTATTTTTTTTGGGCTGCTGTTTTTGCTATTTTTGGGCTACTGTTTACTATTTTTTGGCTGTTTATTGTTTTTTGGGGGTTGTTTTGCTACTATATTTTGCGGTTTTTAGGGACTGTTTTGCTGCTGCTTTTTACGTTTTTTGGGACTGTTTTGAGTTATTTTTGCTGCTGGTTTTGGTGGTTGTATGGGGCTATTTTTTCAGTGATGAGCCGCTGATTTTGGAGGCTGTTTTTGTTGTATTTTTCAGTGATGAGCTGTTGATTTTGGGGGCCGTGTTTGTTGTTGTTTTGGTCGATGGAGGGATGTTGGTTTGGCTGATTTGGTTGTCGGTGAAGGTTGTTGATTTTGGCTGATTTGGTTGTCGGTGAGGGTTGTTTTTTTGGGGGCTGTGTTTGTGCGTTGATGCTTCTGATTTTTTGTTGCTTTTTTGCTGACTTTGGTTTTGTTGTTTGGTGATGTTACCGTGAAAGGAGAAGAGTATGAGACCTTAGGGTTTTTTGTTGTAATTGTCGTGTGTGTCTTAGAGAGAGAGTCCCTTTAGGGTTTGGTCAAGCCTCCTTTTTATAATGACAAGTGATCTCCAAATCATGGAAATAAATCAAGCAAATTAGGGAGATATTTATTTTGGAAAGAATCTTATGAATTTTTGGTGATGATGAGATTCAAAATCTTGTTAAATTGGAAGGTGATTTTAGGGGATTCTAGCATGTGTTTTGCATGAGATTTTTATTTTGGGAAGGCATGGGCATGTGGGGGCCTTGGGCGTGTATGGACTTTGTGTGGTATTGGCATGGGCTTTCATTGGGTTGCACGGGTTTTGGGCCGAGGCTAAGGTTTGAAACAGAAACTGACTAAGCGAATCCGAGGCTAGCTAGTGAGTTCGAATCCGATAAGGTGCTAATTTTGGAGGTTTTCTTTCCTTCCGGCATTCGTTTCCCGCGACTTTCGCGACTTTTCAGGTAGTGCCTCCATACGAGGCTCGTCATTGGGCTTATGCAAAAATACAGTGTCTACACAGTTGTTGTGGGCTTATGCGAGATTCCTCTTCCCAGTGGGAGCCTTTTGTTGCATGACTGCTTTTTTGTACCGGGATGTGTTGCGAACATTGTGTCACTTTTTGTATTAGATATTGAAGGATATAATATAAATATTAAGAATTGTTCTTTATATTTATATGATAGATATAATGTTAAGATCCTTGTTTGTCCAAATGAGCATGGTCATTACATTTTGCATACCTCACAAGATATCTTTAATGCTGAAATTAATAAACGTAAAGTATCTGATATAAATAATACTGAATTGTGGCATATGAGGTTGGGTCATATGTGTGAAATGCCTAACCCAGTTGGTTAGGAATGGTTTGATACAAGTTCTTACCATTGAATCTTATCCAACTTGTGAATCTTGCATTCGGGGTAAAATGACCAAAGCCTCATTTTCGGGTGTAGGACACTGAGCCGCTGACTTATTGGAACTAATACATTCTGATGTATGTGTTCCCATGAGTCACACTGCTCAGAGTGGTTTTTCGTATTTCATTACCTTTACCGATGATCTGTCACGGTATGGTTATGTTTATTTGATGAAACAGAAATCGGAAACCTTTGAAAAGTTCAAAGAATTCCAAAATGAAGTGGAAAAACATACTGGTAAATATATTAAATGTCTACGATCTGATCGAGGCGGTGAATATATGAGTGGTGAGTTCACCGATTATTTAAAGTATAATGATATTCTCGCTCAATATACTCCTCCAGGTACTCCACAACACAATGGAGTGTCTGAATGGAGAAATCAGACTTTATTGGATATGGTTCGATCGATGTTGAGTTTTACAGATTTATCCTATTATTTATTGGGTTATGCTCTTTTAACTGCTGCTCATCTTTTGAATAAGATTCCTTCAAAAGCTGTTCCTACGACTCTGTATCAGATATGGACCGGTAGGAAATTGAATCTTAATTATGTTAAGATTTGGGGATGTCCTGCCTATGTCATGATGGCTCAGCAAGATAAGCTTTCATATCGAGGGCAAAAGTTTAGGTTTGTTGGATATCCTTCAAATACGAAATGATATTTGTTCTATGATACCGAGCATCGAAATGTGTTCGTAGCTCGCTTCGTAAAATTTCTAGAGGTAGAATTTTTGTCTGAAGGAGGTAATCATAGACATGTTGAACTTGATGAAGTACAACCTGGAACCAATGAACTAGTATAGGAACCTGAAGTTCAAATAGATGAAGAGTCTTAAACACACACACTCCGTAGGTCCCAAAGGGTGTCTAGACCTCTTGAACGCTTGTATTTGATACAAGAAAATAGTCTAGATGTTCTCTTAGTCAAAGAGACTGACCCTTATACCTATAAAGAAGCGATGTTGGACATCGACTCCACGAGTGGCAAAAGGAGATGAAATCAGAGTTAGACTCTATGCATCAGAATCAAGTTTGGGACTTGGTTCCGCTTCCTGAAGGAATTGTTCTTATCGGTAGTAAATGGGTTTACAAAAAGAAGCGTGGACCTGACGAAAAGGTTGAAACCTTTAAGGCGAGACTGGTAGCTAAAGGTTACACGCAGCAACCTGGTGTCGACTATGATGAAACTTTTTCACCAGTTGCGATGCTAAAGTCTATAAGGATTTTATTGTTTATTGATGCTTACCATGATTATGAGATTTGGCAAATGAATGTCAAAACGGCTTTTCTAAATGGGTTTTTTGATGAAGAAATCTATATGGAACAGCCGGAGGGTTTTGTATCCAGCGAAACCCCAGGCATGGTTTGTAAGCTTAAGAAGTCTATTTATGGACTTAAGCAAGCTTAGCGAAGTTGGAATCTTCGATTCGAAGAGATTATTAGATTGTTTGGTTTTCTCAAGAATACAGAAGAATCCTGTGTATACCAGAAGGCCAATGGGAGTATGATATTATTTTTGGTTCTCTATGTCGATGACATCCTAATTATTGGGAATGATATAGAAATGATGCAAAGCGTCAAAGCTTACCTCTGTAAGAATTTCTCCATGAAAGACTTGGGTGAAGCTTCTTATATCTTGGGTATAAAACTCTATAGGGTTAGAGAAAAGAAGCTTATTGGGTTATCCCAATCAACGTACATAGATAAGATCTTAGAACAGTAAAATTTTACTAACTATAAGACAACAAATATACCGTTCAGATATGACATTCATCTTTCGAAGAACAAATGTCCGCAAACAGAAGATGAGAATATTAGAATGTCTAATCAACCTTATGCTTCATGTTTTGGTAGCATTATGTATGACATGTTATGTACGAGGCCTAATATTAGCTACGCGGTTAGTGTAACCAATAGATATCAGTCTAATCCAAGAAATGACCATTGGATGGCCGTTAAACATATCCTGAAGTATCTTAAAGGTACTAAGGATACGTTTATCATTTATGGAGGAAATGAACTGCAAGTTAATGGGTATACGGATTCTGATTTCCAATCGGATCCTGATGATAGAAAGTCTACATCAAGATTCATATTTACCCTTAACGGAGGTGCAGTTTGTTGGAAAAGTTCCAAATATGGGTCTACAGCTGATTCCACCACAGAGGCGGAATATATTGCTGCTTCTGAAGCTGCAAAAGAAGTTGTTTGGCTTAAGAAGTTTATCACAGAACTGGGAGTTGTCCCAAGTATCGAGAATATGATTCTGTTACACTGTGATAATACTAGTGCCATTGCGCAAGCAAAAGAATCGATGGTGCATCAGAAATCGAAGTATGTGGAATGAAAGTACCATATTATTCAAGAGATTGTGTCGCGAGGTGACATTGTCGTGTGCAAAATTCTCAGTGAAGATAATGTAGCAGACCCGCTCACGAAGGCCATACCTCCGAAGTTATTTGATAAACATGTGGAGTCGATGGGTATTAGATACAATCGATATTGGCACTAGAGCAAGTGAGAGATTTTGTTAGGGTTGTACTCTGAGCGCCAATTTCTTATGTATTTCCCCATAAATACTCTTGTATATATTTTATTATTGAATAAAATAAGTTTCTATAATATAAATTCTTTTATTATGTGGTAAATACGTAAATGACCATAGAGTGATTGGTTATGATACTGTTGCAAAAGCGTCGCAACTGACATTGAGCAGTATCATAACAGTATCATTCTTTAACAGTTCCTGGTCAAGGTTTACAATTACTTGGTCAGTAAGTAAACCCGTTATAGGAGCGAAGCGGGGTTTACCGCTATGTCTATGATGTTCGGCGACCACGACACTGTTGGGCTCGCAGCCTGTAGAGAGTACGGATTAGCCTGCGGAGGACTAAATCGGAGAATAAATGAGTCGCCACCCAACGTGAACTGGGAAATATTTAAGGCCGCACTCACCCCTCGCAACTTTTCAGGTAGTGCCTCCATACGAGGCTCATCATTGGGCTTATGCAAAAATGCAGTGTCTACAGTCGCCCCCACTTTGATGGGGCTTGTGTTGTGTGTGACAGTGACAACCCTATCAAAGTCATGCATGTATTTTTACTTACCTGGTTTGCGAGATGCTTCGATCTTTGGGATTTATTCCTGAATTAACTTGAGTTGATGGCGAGGTGCTTCGACTCTTGGGATTTATTCCCGAACCATGCTGGGTGTGAGATGCTTCGATCTCTGTGATTTATTCCCGAACTGAGTTGAGTTGATGGCAAGGTGCTTCGACCCCTGGGATTTATTCCCGAACCATGATGGGTGTGAGATGCTTCGATCTCTGGGATTTATTTCCGAACTGAGTTGAGTTGATGGCGAGGTGCTTCGACCTCTGGGATTTATTCCCAAACCATACTGGGTGTGAGATGCTTCGATCTCTGGGATTTATTCCCGAACTGAGTTGAGTTGATGGGAGGTGCTTCGACCCCTGGGATTTGTTCCCGAACCATGCTTGGTGTGAGATGCTTCGATCTCTGGGATTTATTCCCGAACTTAGTTGAGTTGATGGCAAGGTACTTCGACCCCTGGGATTTGTTCTCGAACCATGCTGGGTGTGAGATGCTTCGATCTCTGGGATTTATTCCCGAATTGAGTTGAGTTGATGGCGAGGTGCTTCGACCCATGGGATTTGTTCCCGAACCATGCTGGGTGTGAGATGCTTCGATCTCTGGGATTTATTCCCGAACTGAGTTGAGTTGATGGAGAGGTGCTTTGAACCCTGGGATTCATTCCCGAACCGTGCTGGGTGATGGTGTTTTGGTCCACATGCGTGGCTTTTCGATCCACTGTGGAGTTTTTTCCCATGATGATGAGGTGCTTCGACCCCTTGGATTTATTCCCAAACTGTTGATAATGTGGGTCTCAACCCTGTGATTCATTCCTGAACTGTTGAACTGAATGGTGGTGGGGCACTTCGACCCCTGATCATTCCTCATTCTCGAGGCTCCTCTTCATTCTTGGAGTTGCTCGTCCTCACCGTTTTTTCTTTTTCTTCAAAACCTGCGAATATAAAACAAAAATTGTGTGTATGTGACGTGTATGCATGGATGCATTCCTTATTCCAATGGGTTTTCTTTGTCCTATTGACTTGATGTTATCCTTGGTTAGGCATTCCTTGCGCTCTTTCGTTCCCTTTACCTATGAAAGTCTTTGGTCGCCCATTTGGCCTGCTTACAGTTTCCTTCTGCCAATTCTACTCCGGTGATTGCTCAACTCTCTTTGGTCTCATGGCTCAAGATCCCGTTGTGTCCCTTATTCGCGGGGTGGTAGACTGGTCGTCGTCAGACCTGGCTCAGCTTTCTGCTTTTCACTACATGCACCGGGTCATGATGGATTACGCCTTTTTGAAAGCGGCCTCATCCTTTTGGGATACTGAAAATCATGTCTTTCGATTCCCAGATTTCGAAAAATGCCCTCTCCCTGAGGAGTTTTCTGTCATTCTCGGCTTGCATTTTTCTCTTACTACCCTTCTCGGATACTGAAAATCATGTCTTTCGATTCCCGAAGCTTTCCTTTGTTGTCCTGAAGATGCGGAAAAGGTAATGCCTTGTAAAGCACCACCATACAAGCCGGTTTCTTGGGAGTCCCTTTGTCTTGCAAGTTTGTCCTATCTTTTTCCTAAGCTGTCATTTCAGATTTTCAACTTAACTGATTGCTTTATCTTGCCTGAGTCGCCTTTTTAGGTTTTCAACTCAACGAGCTAAATTTTTTATTTTTTTTAGATCTGTCCTTATTCTCGAAGGTTTTTGCTCGTCCTCATTCTCGAGGTTGTTCTACTCCTCTCCATTCTCGGAGTTCTTCTCCTAGATCTCCTGACCTTGGTCCAGCATCTAAGAAACAAAAGACGTGATTTATAATTACTTTACTCTAATATTTCCCGGTTAGCTGGGATTTATGCAATCTATGAACATCTTGAACATTTATTTCAATAAAGGCGTTTGCATTACTTTTAGTACATATGTAGGAAATAAATTGCATTGCAAGGGTACCTCTATCGCTAACTGTTCCTTACGGATTTTACAATTATCCATTTTTCTTGCTCACTCATGCTCTATATTTTGCTTGGGCTGTCCTTTGCGGATTTTTAACCCAACGAGCTTTTTTTTTTTTTTTTATGCAAAGTATTGTTTCAGCCTGTCCACATTGATGGGCTCGGTGAACTCGTTCCCTTCCTAATTTGTCAGTCTCACTGCCTCATTCCCTATCACCTTTTTGACTAGGTATGACCCTTTCCAATTGGGCTTGAACTTTCCCATTGGGTCCATTATTAGTTACTTCGACTGCTTGAGCACTAGATCACCTTCTTTGATCCTGATGGGACGCACCTTCTTGTTGAGCGCCCTGGCCAACCTTTTCTAGTATAGCTACATGTGGTGCAAGGCCTTTATCATTTTCTCATCCAGTAATGCTAGTTGTTCGAACCTCTGCGAGGCCCATTCAAGCTCAGGCAATCCTGCATCTGCTAGTATCATCATTGACTGTATCATCATCGCCCCCAGCGTTTCGGGTTCCATGGCCAAATACAACACCAAGGGTTTGCCCGGCCTTGGAGGTTTCAGGACGGGTGGTTTAACCAAGTATTCTTTGATTTTGTCAAAAGCTTCTTGACATTGCCTATTCCACTCCACATGTTGGTCCTTTCTCAATAGATTGAAGATGGGCTCACATACTAATGTTAGATTGGCAATGAATCGAATGATATATTAGATTTTCCCGAGAAAAGCTCTAACTTCCCTTTTCTTTTGGGTGCGGGCATCTCGGTAATTTCCTTGATCTTTTCAGAGTCCACTTCTATCCCTCTCATTCCTATCGTATGCCCTAACAACTTTCCGGATGTTACCCCAAACACACACTTCTTGGGCTTGAGTCGGAGGTTGTACTTATCGACTCTTTGAAGAAATTTCTCCAGCGCTTCTATATGTCCGGCCCTCATCTCTGATTTAACCATCATATCATCCACGTATACCTCAATCTCCTTATGCGTGTAGTGGCCATTCTTCGATGAGTGGCTCCCGCATTCTTAAGTCCAAACAATATCACCTTGTAGCAATATTTACCCCACTCAATGACGAAGGCAGTCTTATGCTTATCTTCTTCGGTCATGAAGACCTGGTTATATCCTGAGAATCCATCAGTAAATGTGTACATAGCAGATAAAGCTGCGCTATCAACCAACAAGTCTATATGGGGTAGGGGAAAATCATCTTTGGGCAAGCTTTGTTGAGGTCCCTATAATCTACGCATATTCTGACCTTTGCATCATTCTTCGGTACCGGCACAATATTGGCTAATCACTCGAGGTACTTCACCACCTCTAAGAACCCCACATCTATCTGCTTCTTGACTTCTTCCCTAACCTTTTCGGCCCATTCTGACCTCATTCTTCGGAGCTTCTGTTTTACTGGTCTCATGTTCGGATAAGTCAGTATCATGTGTTGGGCAATACCTGTTGGTTTCTATTAAGGTCCCAATGATGAAATCAAACATAAAAAAAATGTGAATACACAACAAAGTATGGTGGAATCATACTCACATCGAACGGATTAGATGCTACGAAGAACAAAATTTTATTCTCCCTCCAATTTGCATTCGGCAGTGGGCTGGTTTTTAGTCTTCATTTTCGGCCATGGATGGGTGAATCAAGCTTCAAGCTTTGTTGTTTAATCATTCCATGCTCACGGGTGGGTTTCCCTATCACCTACGGACGACTCCGGAGTGTGCTAACACCTTGATTTTGCAACAAAATCATCAAAATTGCTTCCTCACTGTCACGGTTTTTCAACCAGAAATTGGAGAAGGCAGCAGCCCACCATGGGCGTGAATGAGAGGGAGAGAAAGAGAAAGAGTGATTTAGTTCAAGGGTTAGGTCAATGGTGTATCTAATACCAAAATATTTGATTTTCAAAAAATCAAATAAATCTATATTAAATTTGCTTTCAAAAAGCTTTTCACCAACCTTGAGTGTTTCACACTCATTCACTAACCAAACAAGTTTCATCACTCAAAGTGACTAGTTGTCACATCAATCAAGTGACAAATGATTTTACGCTTGATGTGACTTGCGTGCCGTACTCAAATTCGAAATGCGAATGCGCTCGCAAATACTCTCGGGCTCGGGTTCGCTAATTCCAAATTAACAAATTTTTCGTTGCGACGTAATTAAATGACTATGCCTAACGAAATCACTATTCACGTCGCTAACGAATTAATTCTAAATTAACTCGTTCGCCTGAATTAAAATCTAATTTTAATTCCGCGTCAAAATCTAATTCTTATAATATATCAAATATATTATTTAATTGATTAATTCCAAATTAATCGTTATCTCTCTTTAAGTGATATTTTATCCCAGATAAAATATCTCCACAATTAATCCCAGATTAATTTTCTCTCTCATCATTCATTAATCCTAGATTAATAAAGTGCGAGTCATACGTCATCGGTGAATCTTCAGGAAGCGACCCATGAGATCCCCGGATATGTTGGCAGTAAATTCGGTCGTCGGACTATCCGAACACGTAAGTACCTCGTACAACGTTTATACCGATTTACAAGACAGGGTTAGCTTCTAGCAAAGCGCCATGCCTACCCAATTCTCCAGAAATATCCTTACAGGAATAAGCGATCTATATCAGGCGTAGTATACGTAGTATTGCGTATGTCGATCCAGTATCGGATGATCACGTGCTAGGCCTGGGGCTGGAATTGTGTCTGCCCCGTACGAAACACATGTCAGATGTCTGGTAACTAGTCTCTATAATCGGATATACATGACCTTGTCATAATATCCCGATAGCTGCAACATTTAAAATAACCAGTCCCGTATCCTACGTGACCATCATCTCCACTATGACTAGAGTGATACTTCCGTCTTGACATCACACCCAACACACTACGATTCTCGATATACCCAGAAGAGGCGTACACAGAAACCGGTTAAAGCCCTGGACGACCAAAACCAAAGTATATTGATTGTCGTAAGTATTAGCGGTGCAAGTCTCAGGTTAAGACCAAATACACCTACCCTGATTTCGGACTTCCATAGACACATAGTCATACTACCAATGGAATTTCGATGGGGTCTATCCAGAGCGAAGCTATTTCCCGTACCATCGGTAAAACACAACCTCCTATTACACTTGCATGAGTATCCTATACCCAAATATATGAGAACTATGTCGTTGTGCCCTCACAACGGGCACAAGTGTAATACTAGTCTTTTACGTATTTATCGATGTCCGATCTCGATAATACTCTGACTAGGGATATTTAATGATTTATCCTTCGTGGACTGATACTGTCTCATATCATTCTCAATCCAGGAATAAATCATAAGGACCTCCTATCATTTATATATCTTGGTGATCTAATCACAAATGATAAGAGTGCAATCTCCATTGTCACATAGTTAATTTGTACAACAACACAATGATCTGTACAAATAGTGACGCTATGGGTCATAATTGTCCAACAATCTCCCACTTGGCCTATAGCCAGTCACTCGAGTGTCTAACACCCGAACTATGTCCGGTTGGCTCAAATTGCTGAGGAAGGGCTTTCGTCAGCGGATTTGCATGATTATCATCTGATGCGATTTATTCGATCATCACATCGCCACGATGTATGATCTGAACGAATCTGATGAATATCGAAGTATGTATCTGGATCGTTGATGAGACCATTAATTCTTTAGCCTGTACTAACGCCTAGCTCAGCTGCTAACATAACTATTTCTAATCTAATTAGATTTATTATCGACCCAGAAGGCTTCCATTACTGCCTTAGCTGCAGTAATAACCCGCATTTGTGGTATATTCGGTAACAGTATCTTGCTTGGAAGATTTCCAGCTCACTGTTCCGTTATTCAAACTTTGTAGTACCGTTTGCGACTTATAGTCATTTTATCGGTTTAGGAAACTTACAGTAGTGATCCCAGTCACTTCAAGTTCTCTTTCTCCACAGATTAAGACAGCATCCTTAGTTCTCTAAGATACTAACGGATGTTCTTAACATCAATCCAGTGACTATCACTTGGATTGGCCTGTTTGTGAATCCATATGCTCAAGGCGTATGAGACACCAGGTCGCGTATATTTTTCAATGTATGATTTCTCGGAGAGTTTTTCATGAAAGCCAAGCTTTCCCTGATTGTTGTATGGGAATATCATTTCCAAGAAATGACATATTATCATTATTTATATGACAGCCACTGTCAGTGCGCTCCCACTAACCCTCTTATATACACAAGAATCATTTCGTTTTGAATTAAATCATAAACTATTATGATTACATCAAAACGATAATTCCAAGAACCTAATGCTTGTTTCAATCCAAACATGGATCGAATAACCCGCAAACCTTGTTTGCTAGTTTTGGTACGACAAAACCGTCATGATATTGTAAACATCCTCCAAAAGGTTTCCTTTTCAGGAAAGCGATTTTCCCGTTCAGCTGTCATATTTTATAAATGAAACATGCAGCATCAGTAAGCATTATCCAAATGGATTTACCGTGGCAACAGGTAAAAGGTTGAATCGTAATCAACACAATGTTGATAACGATACCTTTCTGCTACAAGCCTAGCTTAGTACGTTGGTATGTTGCCAACCATGTATGTCTTCCTTGAAGACTTATAGTACCAATAGGCACAATGCCTTGCGATACATCAACTAGTATCCAAACTTGGTTGATATACATGGAATCCATTTCGGATTCATGGCACTTTGCCATATTTGGGAGTTGATACCTTGTATTACTTCCTCATACGTAGTCAGTTGGTATACCTCAATAAGATAGACATCTTTATGAGGTGAGATCAGAAACCCATACCCTAGGTTGTTTTCTGACTCTCTCCGACATACGTGGTTCTTGTTTATTCGAAGATTACTGGTATAGTTTCATCCTTGATGAACTATTTGTGTTCCATTAAGATTCGGTGCCTGGAATAGTATTACTCTGATTTTCATCGAGTTTTACTATCCTCTCACTTACCACTGCATATTGGTATTCCTCTTAGGAAAACCGCATGGTGAGCAACAATCTAATTGTTCTCTTGTGAGATGTATAAGTACTATACTTTGGTATCCCTAGGATAACCTACAATTGACACTTATCCAATTTGGGTTTTAGTTTGGTATCATCCAAACATATGCCTAGCATCCCAAATATACAGGAATATGAAACCCGGTTTCTTTTCCGTTCATATCTAATATGAAATCTGTCAAACAGATTATTATGGAACCTTATTCAAAATAAGTTCTTGCACTGTTTAAAGCTTATCCGTTGAAGGAAATGGTAGCTCAGAGCGACTCATGATTAACCTTATCATGTCCAACAAAATTCGGTTACTCTGTTCGGACACACCGTCAAACTGACGTGTTCCGGAAGGAGTCCTCATTTGAAAGAATACTTTACTCTTTCAAGTATATTAGAAACTTATTGCTTAAGTATTTTCCATTACAGTCTTATCGTGACGGTCTAATACTTTAGCCGATCTGTTTGTCTATTTCGTGTCGAAACTCTAAAAGTTTCCGATTTATGTTTCAAAGAAACACATAACCATAACGCGATGCCACATCCGTAAAGGTGACGAAATATTCATATCCACATCTAGCCTAGCTAGATATGGGCCCACTTGCTTCACTATGAACTAGGGCTAACAGATCAGTGGCATTTACACTTTTACCAAGGAAATAGTGTTATAGGCATATTGCCATATAAACTAGATTCGTAGACTTTATTTGAATAGAATCAAATCAATCCGAGTACCCACTCTTCAAAAGTGTGGATATACGAGTCTTGTTTAATTGTGTCCCAGACAACAATGCCACAATTAAGTTTCATTTGATCAAATCAGTTTGAGCTATTTGTTTGTCACGTTAATATGTTTGAGATTTATTTATATTCAAAATATAAATTTTGTTATTCACATCTAATGTGTTTATCTCAATATCATCTTTATATAATAAAACACTTTAGTGTTCTAGAATATAAAGGTTCACCCGCAGTGGGTTAAACACTGATATAGAGATAATGTTTCTAGTCAAACTAGTCACATTATAACAGTTTCCTAATTCAAGTACACACCCGAAGGTAGTTCCTAAACTTAGTTATCTACGGTTGAAATAGCGACTTTCGTCCCGTTTCCAATTCGCAGATTAAATCTCAATTGAGGTCAGTATCCTGCTCATAGCAGATTCTGAACATATATTTTATATATCACACTAAGTATTTAAAACCCAATTTCAATACTAGTAATGAACATAATTATGACAAACATATTTGAAGTCAGAGCCTTGCTCGTCTTCAATTCCTTCATGTCTGCTTTGTCCAAACGGCAGTCACGCTTCCGCGATCCCGTTTGCCACATTTAGGCAGACATTTTTGGATATGTCATTTATCTTCCCAGAAGATTATAATGATTTTTCCTTTACCCTATTCACATTCCAGTAGCCTTTGGCCAAGCCTCGGGTTTCTAGAATATCGAAGTAAGGTGCGCCTCGCGCTACTTGCCTAATTGCAAACTTTGACTTTGTCTCCTTGAGAATAGTCATTAACTATCCAAGAGTTATTATTGCAATTTTAGTACTTATAAAACCTAAGTATAGATTTATGAAGATCCTTCAATTTCAGTATCATACTTTAAGGATCTAATCCTTAGTTCTGATTCAGAAATTAAATAGTCTACTGCGACAAGCTTAATGGATTAAGCACTAAAGTTATCATCACATAAATCTTCCAAAGATTACGCTCTACTATTTGCTTAACTCCAGGCTTAGACATAATATGTTATTTTATCAAATAAAGTAACTTATTAGTTTCCAGGACCATCCTGAAATTTTATTCCCAATTTGAAAATTAAACCATTTAAATACATTTTCCCTAGGATTATGTATTAAACGTCAATCTTTCAATTTTATCTTGATTCTAATAGTCCAACTATTTAATCAACGATTTCGGCACTATTTATTATAATGATTACAATAGTCCAACTATTTAATCAACTATAATTTAATAGATTAAAATCAAGTATATTGATTACTATAATCCAATTATAAAATCAACTATAAATGAATAGTTTGAATACAGTCCAACTGTTAATTAAAACAAAGTTTAAATATTAGTCCAACTAACATTTAATTTATTTGACGAATGATATTTGTTTTGAGCGCGTATGGCAAGTAATTAAACGAATATTGCAAATTCAATTCTTGCCTCCCACTATTTTTCAGCGAGCCTCTAACCCTCTGTCGAGTACTCAGGAAACCGTGTTTCCTAGCGGGCTAGGATCCCGTTAAATATCACACAATCTTGACTTTGGCCAACAAATTGTATGATAATTAACTAGGTAGATCTCTAAAATCAATTGGATCCAATCCAATTCCTATATCCAGTAGGGGGACATCCAAGTCCGAAACATATATCTTATATATGTCAATACATCCAATGTATTACCTAACCTTTTTCCTCTGGATCAATTTGGTGATGTTGGTCTCCAATTGATCCATGTGGGAACCTTCACTGCCTGACGTATCCATGCTTGCTAACATCTTCTTGACAAGTCTTCCTTCTTCTCTAACCCAACAGATATCTATGATGGCTGTTAAGACAAGGGGTTATCATGATGTGTGTATGCATGAGATGTATATGGTTATCAAAACAACATATACCATTCCGACCTTATTCCTCCCGCACCCGTGGTAAGTCCATTTCGGTCCTAGGTATGCCTCATTTTATGTACCAACGTGGGGTACACAAAATCGTTCCCTCTTGCACTACAAGGGTGAACCTTGGCTACCTCAGTCCCTCTTCGTCAGTAACAGACAAAGACCGCCCATTTACAAGATTGACTAAGCCTATTATGGAGATCGTGCTATTGTTTAGAAACGATGAATTGGGCCCTCGGTAATCACGATTGTGGCGGGGATGGACTTGGAGATATCCAAAAGTATACAAATATGCCATAACAAGGCGTACCCTTCCTGGATGAAAGCCAGTGCGGATATCAGACTCATGCATCTGGCATATTCGGACCATGTTTGGACCTTCTAAGCCCATCAAGGTTTTCATACAAGTTGGCCCGTTATCATTTTAAAGTGTTCAATCAGATTATCGCGAGGTGTAAACTTATCCCAGTTGAAAAGGCCGAACATGTTTACACTTTTGCGATAAGGTGGCTAAATAACTTCAAATGATAGGAGACCCAAACACAAGGTGGCCCATCATCATTTCAGAGACTTTTGGCCCAATTGTCATAAGATACAAACTTGTCCTAGTTTAAGTAGCCCAACAAGTTCATATCCTATGACGAGAGGCCCAAATAGATCCAAATAATAATAGGCCCAAACACAAGCATGGAAGGGTAACCTCTATAGGACACATAACTATGGTTCATATGTGGGCTTACAAGGGTATGGATAAAGCTCTCATCGGCGAAGGGTTGCTCACAACTAGGTCTCCCCACTCAAGGGTTCGAGCGACCAAGTGAGCGCGTATTTTTTATACCTTAGGGTATGTTCCAACGAGTGATGGTTATCATCACATAACGATCCGCCGCCTTGAGTGAAAGTGACTTCACGATACATGAAGCTATCGGGGTAAGAAGGGTTTGCAAAATATATGAGACTTGGGTAACCAAAGCCAAAGCCATTGACACTACAAGACATTATTTCGGGGCCGATTTTCTATCCCCAGTGGAGTCGCCATCTGTAGGAGTGAAGCGGGGTTTACCGCTAAGCCTATGATATTCGGAGACCACGACACTGTTGGGCTCGCAGCCCGTAGAGAGTACGAATTAGCCCGCATGGGACTAAATCGGAGAATAAAGGATTCGCCACCCAGCGTGAACTGGGAAAGATTTAAGGCCGCACTTGTAGGCACTTCATTTTTTCATATAAGTCCCGATTATGAGTCACGTACAGAGGCACTACTCTTTAGGTTGCGGAAGTCGCGGGAAACGAATGTCGGAATAGGAAATTCAGAATATGTATGTCATCGGATTCAATTCATATGTTCACTGCTTTCGTTCGTGCTACGTTCGTGAACACGTTCGAACATTAAGCAGATTGCGGGCGTTCGTGTAGCGTTTGAATAGGCGTTCGAACGGTGTCGGTACTTCTGGTTTTGTTGCTAGCCTCACGCCCAAGCCCAATTAGCCCACCAAAACCCACCCAAAAATAATAAAACATTTAAAACATGTCACAAATTAAAATAATATCCTTCCTAAATTAAATAAATCACATTCCAATCTAAATAATTCACATACATAAATAAAACAAATCAAATATATCCTTTCCCTAATCAAACACCAATTAAGATATTCACTCCCTAAATTAAACACACATTTTCCTTTCATAAACCAATCAAGACACTTCCCTTTTTTTGAGGAATCCCTTCCTTACCTAGAAACCCTAGAAACCATTATAAAAAGAAGCCTAAACCAACCTTTCACACCCTAGCTCATTCTCACAAAAAAACACAAAGAATAAACCTAGCTCTACACGCCCAAGACAATAATAGCAAGTAAAATAATTCTCTTCTCCTCCTCCTCTGGCAACCGAATAAACTGCCTTAAAACACACCACCGTAACCACCAAAAATAGTCCCCGAAACTGCACTACAGTGACCGAAAAACCACCCCCAAACAGTAGCCCAAACACCGAAAACAATAGCAAAAAATAGTCTCTTAATATAGCAAAATAGTGACCAAAAAACTGCACTTTAAAACCCTTAAATTACCGCAAGAAACAGCAGCAAAACAGAGGAAACGACAGCTCAAAACAGCGAAGTATCGAACGAGAGCAGTGGACTAGTGAACCGGAGGAGTTGCGGAGCATCAACTCTTCCGATGGCCGTGTAACGCACTTTCGAGAGACGACCTAAGAGGTTAGACCTGAGGGCACCCTTCTTATTTATTCTCATCTTTTTTTGTTGTTTATTAGAAATCCTTCGCATGAGAGTCGTTTGTTGATATATGTTGTGGTCCTTGAATGAATGGAACATGTGTTCTCTTTTGTGGTATATCGGATGGAAACCCGGACGTAAATTCCGTAGCCGAATCCGAATGGACGGTATTGCGGTTTGCACTCGGGATACAATGCCACGTACCACTTGAGAGATTCACACATTTCGTTTCATCCAACCTTGTATTCGAGCATGATTGTGTTGCTAGTATGTTATTTATTTTTTAAGCATGATTTAGTCGTTAGTATGCTATTACTTTCTGCATGTTACTTATTTATGCATGATGATATAGTGCGCATGGGCAAATCAAGTTGGATTAAAGGTCCTCCATTTTGTGGGAAAAAAGCCCAAGGGCTACCTTTTCCACGACGCGCCAGACGGAGTATGTTTGATTGAATGTGAGATATGTTTAATCGAGCATACGAGGTCCTATATTATTGTTGTCTTTATTTTATATGTATTGTAATATAATGCGCATGGGCTAACTAGGGTAGATTAAAGGTCCTCTATTCGAGGGAAATGCTTGAAGGCTACCTTTACCACGATGTTTTGCCGTGTCTTTTATTATGTCATTTACCCTTTGCATATCAATGATTTAATTAAGCATGCATTGCATTCTCATGCGCATGGGCTAAATAGGGTGGATTAAAGGTCCTCTATTCGAGGGAAATGCCTAAAGGCTGCCTTTTCCACGATGTTTTGCCGCGCCGGATGAGGTGCACCCGATTGAATGTGAAATGTGTTCCATCGGGCACACGAGGTCCTACATTGTGTATTTGTTCATCCATATATGTGTTTGTGTCATTTCAGATGCCATTTTGGCAATCTCATTCGAACGCGTTTCCAAACGCTACATGAAGGTATGTATTCTGTCTCATTCCGTTCGAACGCGTTTACGAACGCTACACGAAAGTATGCATTCTGTCTTATTCCGTTCGAACGCGCCTCAGAACGCTACTCGAACGCTTGCATTCTATTTACCATTCGAACGCGTTTACGAACGCTACTCGAACGTGCATGTATTTTATTATATCATGCATCAGGTCTCATCCCGTTCGAACGCATTTATGAATGCTATACGAACGCGGACATTTTGTTTATCGTTCGAACGCGTTATCAAACGCTACTCGAACGCTTGCATTCTGTTTACCGTTCGAACGCATTTACGAATGCTACACGAACGCGCACACACTGGACAGATTCCTTTATCATGTTTCATGCATGTTTGTTCCCTTAGTCATTCTCTTCCTCATCATATGCTTCGTTAGCTCTCTTCAATATTTATGCCTTTACCGTTATTGTTTGTTTATATTTTCTGCATTTATTCGATATGCTCATGAGATTGTGTGCTCGCTTTTATCATCAATGCCTTTATAGTTGTTATTTACATTATGCACTTAATTGCCTCTCTTTAATATGCATGCTTGTACAATTATTGTTTATTTGCGTCTATGTGTTTATCAATATAATGTGTTCATGAAATTATATGCTTTCCGTTATTCCAATTTATTTTTTTTATGCCTGAACTTAGAAGTAGATTATCCTTGGAAATATATGTTGCTTAGGCTTGGTTAGATTATTGCACAAATCATATCATTACAAGTGGCATAAGTAAGGGACCATTCCGAACCCAACGGTTTGAGGTCTTCCCTTGTGAGGGGTAAGTGCGACCTTAAATCATTTTCCTGGTTCACACCGAGTGGCGACTCCATTGTTATTTCTCCGGTTTGAGGTCTTCCCTTGCGAGGGGTGAGTGCGCCCTGAAATAATGTCTTGTAATGATTATGGTTTGTACTTTAGTTAACCGTGTTTACCGTGGGTTGAAAAGGGGTTTAATCAAAGGCATTATTAGAGCTAAGTAACAGTTTGGTGTCTTTCTTCATTCACTACCTTTCTATAAGGAAAAGCTGAAGGCACCTAAATAATCCTTACTCGTAGCTTACTGTGATGGACTAATTTGGAGGACTCGTTGTTTATTCCTGTCACCAAGCGATAAGAGCCTAAGAGGCTTGGGTTTTTAAGAGAGTTCGCTTCGCCCTCCCTCTGGGGAATCTACAGCGAGAAATCCATTTGACAGTCAGTCACGCACCATAACTCGTTGGCACGTACCTTAGTGTATAAAAAAGGTGTGCTCAATTGGTCGCTCGAACCCTTAAGTGGGGAGACCTAGTTGTGGGCAATCCTTCGCCAGCGAGAGTCTTTGTGTACACTCCCGCCAACCCACACGTAGACCGGAGTTGTGCGACCTATAGCAACTATTTCCTTGTGCTTATGGACCATCCTCATTTGGATGCAGTTGGACTTCTTGTCAGAAATGCGAACTTGTTGGGCTATTTAAACTGGGACGAGTTCGTATCCTATGACAATTGGGCCAAAAGCTTCTGAAATATCGATAGGTCACTCTGTAGAAATTATTGTTTTATGCTTGAATTATCTCTTTATGCTTGCATTTGGGGACCATCCCCATTTAGATGCAGTTGGACTTCTTGTCAGAAATACGAACTTGTTGGGCCATTTAAACTGGGACGAGTTTGTATCCTATGACAATTGGGCCAAAAGTTTCTAAAATGTCGATGGGCCATCCTGTGTTTGGGCCCCTTATCATTTGAAGTTTTTTAACCATGTTATCGCAAATGTGTAAACCAGTTGGGCCTTTTCAACTGGGAAAGTTTGCACCTTGCAATAATATGATTGAAGCTTTAAAATGACAAGAGGCCGACATATATATTCCATGCATTGCACGCATACATGCTGACTGAGAATTTTAAAAGACACCATAGATTCTCGTTGGGTTAGGAAAAAGGGAAGACTTATCAAAAGGCCAGTAGCAAACATGAGTGAATCAGAGAACGAGGTATCCCGTATGGATCAGTTGGAAACCAATCTCACCAAGATTACTGAACAGTTGCAAGCCTTGACTGTCGCTATGGCCAATATGGATGTGCCCCGTGCTGGGTGAAACTCTGAGAACGAGAGATGTGAAAACCCTCCGACTAGATTGAATGATGATATCCCGGGTTTTGATGATGATATGGCTTAATATGCTGCGGGGAAAATGGCAGGGTCTCAAACTGAACTGCAGAAACTCCGAGATCAGATAGTCGGTTACCCATAAGATGAGAGGCAAGCACGAAGACCTGTTGGATTATGAGGCAATGACGTTTGGGGAACAGTTGCCAGCTCAGTTTAAAATGCCGGATATAGCCAAGTTCAATGGGAACGGGGACCCAAGGGTCCATCTCCGGCAGTATGTTTCAGTTATGAGTTTAGTGGGTCTATCCAAGCGTCAGGTTAAGAAAATGTTTGGGATGTCACTCGAGGGGGCACCCATGGTATGGTATCACAGCTTGGAGAGGAATATCAATGAGGATTGGAGGGAATTGGCAGAGGCCTTCTTGAGACAGTATGTTACAGATCTGGAGATCGACTTGTCACTCCGGGACTTAGAAAATACCAAGCAGAAGCCAGAAGAAAGCTTCAAGGAATATGTAGACCGTTGGAGGAGCCAGCTCTTGAAAATGCAGACTTGGCCCTCAGAGAAGGACCAGATAAAGATGATTATCAAGGGTACTAAGCCCTCAATTTATGGAAAGCTGAGGAGAATGACCTCCATGATTACTGATTTTCGACAGTTGAGGGAGACTGTCATGGATATTGAAGAAGAAGAAGCTGAGAACAGAAAGTTCTATAGCCTGAATAGGAGGCCCATTGGGGGACCATCAGGTACCAAACCCGTTGCTGCTGAGATTGCTGCTATCCGGAATCGGCGATTCTCCAACCTGGGTAGACCCTTGTCTAAGGTGTTGGAGAAATTAAAGAGACAGAGACTTCTGAAACCACTAAAGACCAAACCACTTCCACACCCACCACCACCGCATCTCAACCTGAACCACTATTGCCATTTCCATCAACAGAAGGGCCATGACAATGACAATAGTGCCCGCCTCCGCCATGAAATCCAGGACCTTATAGACTCCCAAAAAATACCCGACCCTGAAAAAGAACAGCCTAACACACACAAAACCCCCTGCCGAATTACCACTATGTCCTACCACCAACCTATATGATAAACTCTGACCTACCCGAAAGCCTTGTCCTCAAATCCTTTGACCACTAAGCCTTCTGCCTGGGAATTTGGGATAGCAACAGCGAGGATGAAACGGAACAGGGGAAGAATTTCTGGGAAGATTTCTCCAGTAGTGATGAAGAGGTGGTAAGAGGAATGACAAGCAGCGGGCGTTTCTACAGTGATACGGCTGAGAAGGGTAAAGAAGTGTTGACAGAAGGGAGAGAAGTGGCAGAAAATGGGGACAATACTGAAGGGGATACAGTGCTGCGCCAGCTAAGGAAGACACGGGCACAGGTCAGCATTTGGGAATTGTTGTGTTCGTCACAGAAGCACAGGCGTGCTATGGTTGAAGCCTTGAGCAAAATAATAGTACCAGAGGGTGCTAATCCTGCAATGTTTGTAGGGTCAGTACATGAGGAAAACTTGCAGGCAATAACTTTTTCTGAGGAAGAACTTCCGGCAGAGGGAAGAAATCACAACAAGCCACTATTTATCAAGGCTGAAGTGAGGGGCAAGAAGACATCTTGTGTAATGATAGATGATGGCTCATCTATCAATGTTTGCCCATTGAAGATTTTGGCAAGGTTGGGAATGAAGGAAACGGATCTGGATCCCTCCAATATGACTATCAAAGCTTATGATGATAGCAAGCGAGGAGTTGAGGGTACCTTTACCGCGATAGTCAAGGTTGGCCCGATTGAGGATAAGGTTGAATTCAATGTGCTTGACATCCCGGCTACTTTTGCTTTGTTATTGGGAAAGTCGTGGTTCCACAAGCTTGAGGGTGTACCCTCCACTCTGCATCAGGTTATTAAGTTTCCATACGGGGGAGAGATTGTCACCATCCGAGCTGAGGTATACAGTGATGTGGCCGCTTTGGAAATACAACCTTTCACAAGGTTCCAAGTGTCTGTAACTTTTGAGGAGTGGGTGGATCCTAAGGTAGCTAGGATCATGGAGAAGATGAAGTTTGAGTCGGGTAAAGGTTCAACATTGCCAAACTTTAAGGGGCAGACTACCCGGAGAGGGTTGAGATACATGTCTGATGAGGATAAGCCGAAAACCAAGAAGAAAAAGTTGAAGCTGATGGAATGTTTTGTTAAGGCAACATGATATCAGGGAGAACCTGAACCGGTAGAAGTCAATGGGATTGTGGTGCCCGGATTTGAGATCTTTCAGGAGGTGATAAGTGAGAAGTCACTAGCATCCGAAATTGCTAAGAAGGAAGAAGAGAAATGGGAAGAAGAGCTGATGAAGTTGGAGAGCCTGACCCTCGAGGAAAAAGAGGAAGACCCAGCTGTGGAGAGATGAAGCATCTGTGGAGGATGAATATGTTTATCTCTCTAATTTATTTGAATGTATTCCTACATCTGCTGGCAATAAAGACAATCATTTTGCTTACTCGTCTGAGTCTCTCCCTTTCAATTTGCACAACTTGAGTATATTTGATATCAGCTCCACAAAAACAAATGCATTTAACCTTGGTACACCTGAGAGCCCCATGGAAATTCTAATTGCAAGTGAGGTTACCTCTGAGGAGCGGGAAAAATTAGAAGAAATATTAGCCAAATATGCCAAAGTGTTTGCTTGGTCTTATGAGGACATGCCTGGAGTATACAGAAGCATCGCCCAGCATACAATACCAACTTATCCAAATATGAAGCCAGTGAAACAGAAACTTCGACGGATGAGACCTGAGTGGGCCGAGAAAGTCAGAGAGGAACTCAAGAAAAAAATAGATGTGGGGTTCCTGGAAGTGGTAAAGTATCCTGAGTGGTTGGCAAATATTGTGCCGGTGCCGAAGAAAGACGGGAAGGTCAGAATGTATGTGGATTACAGAGATCTTAACAAGGCTTGCCCGAAAGATGATTTTCCTCTACCTCACATAGATGTGCTAGTTGACAGTGCGGCTTTATCTGCCATGTATTCATTTGCATATGGGTTTTCAGGATACAATCAGGTTCTCATGGCTGAAGAAGACAAGCACAAGACTGCCTTTGTCACCGAGTGGGGCACATATTGTTACAAGGTAATGCCGTTTGGGCTCAAGAATGCAGGAGCTACTTATCAGCGGATGGCCACTACACTATTCCACGACTTGATGCACAAAGAGATTGAAGTATATGTGGATGATATGATGGTGAAATCAGAGACAAGAATTAGGCATATAGAAGCACTGAAGAAGTTCCTTCAAAGGTTGACAAATACAACTTGCGGCTAAATCCCAAGAAATGTGTGTTTGGGGTAACATCAGGAAAGTTGTTGGGACATACAGTGGGAATGGGAGGAATAGAGGTAGACTCTGAGAAGATCAAAGCGATCACAGAGATGCCAGCACTGAAGACTGAGAAAGAAGTTAGAGCATTCCTCGGGAAAATTTAGTATATCAGTCGGTTCATCGCCAAGTTGACGTCAGTATGTGAGCCCTATCTTCAAACTGCTGAGAAAAGATCAACCAGTGAAATGGAATGAGCAATGTCAAGCAGCCTTTGACAAGATCAGAGAATACTTGGTAAAGCCTCCTGTATTGAAACCTCCGAGACCGGGTAGACCCTTGATATTTTATTTGGCCATAGAATCAAAAGCACTGGGGGCAATGATGGTACAGGCACATGAGACAAGGGTAGAGCATGCAGTCTACTATCTCAGTAAGAAGATGCTTTCGTACGAAGTCCGCTACTAAGAGGTAGAGAAGATCTGTTTGGCAGTGGTATGGGCATCCAGAAAACTGCGGCATTACTTCCAATCTTACAAGATCCAGGTGGTGGCCAAAGAAAATCCCTTGAAGTATCTACATTCAGTGCCTTCGCTAGTGGGGAAGTTGGGAAGATGGTTAGTGTTGCTGACAGAGTTTGATATTGAGTATCTCACCTCCAAAGTAATCAAAGGGCGAGCCGTAGCAGATTTCCTGGCATTGCAACCTATTGAAGGGGATCAGTATAAGTTTGAATTCCCAGATGAAGAGATCCAAGCAATAACAGTTTAAGGATGGAAGATATATTTTGACGGCGCAGTGAATTGCAAAGGAGCCGGAATTGGGATCGTGATAGTGACCCCTGAGGGAGAAACCTTGCCTCTGGCCAAGAGGTTGACGTTCGAAGTAACTAACAACATGGCCGAGTATGAAGCATGTGCTTTTGGATTGACTGCAATGATAGCCTTGAAGGCTGAGAGCGTGGAGGTCTATGAAGATTCGATGTTGGTAGTCCGACAGATGCAGGGAGAATGGGAATTGAAGGAAGAACGATTGAAACCTTACCTTTTTTTACCTCAGAAAGTTGGCACAGGCTATCCCCGATTGTAAGTTTCAGCACTTGCCGCGAGAAGAGAATCGGATGGCAGACGCATTAGCTACACTTACAGCGACTTGGGAAAATCCAGAGAAGTTAGTGATGAAACCACTGGTACTGACAACAGCAAGCAAACCCGTTTATGAGATAGAAAGAGTTCTGGAAGTGGAGGTCGACGACGGAAAAACCTTGGTACCATGATATTCAGCAATACCTGGAACTCAGAGAACTCTCAGCAAGAAGCCAGCAGAAAAGACAGGATAGCTATTCAGAAGTTAGCTTCTCATTATGTGGTTTTGAAAGGAGAATTGTACAAGAGACATGCAAATGGCGTTCAGCTGAAGTGTTTGAGAAAAGAATAAGCTCAGAAGACAATGGAAGAAGTACATGCCGGGGTATGTGGACCACACATGAATGGGTTGAACTTGTCTCGTAAGATTGTAAGATAGGGCTTCTACTGGTTGACCATGGAGAAAGACTGTGCAAAATTGGTAAAACATTGTCATGATTGTCAAGCACACGGTAATTTGAACCATCTTCCTCACACAGAGTTACACGGGCTATCAGAGCCATGGCCTTTCTCAGCATGGGGAATTGATATGATCGGGGAGATTCGACCGAATGCATCGAATGTACATCGTTTCATAGTAATGGCAGTGGACTACTTCTCAAAATGGGTGGAAGCCGAGTCATTTCGTAACGTCACAGCAAAGTAGATGGTAAAGTTCATAGCTCGGAACATCATATGTCGATATGGGATGCCGCATCAGGTACTGACAGATAACGGAGTTCAGTTTCAAGGGGAAACAGAGACAATGCTACAGAGATATGGGATAGGACATCATAAGTCGTCACCTTACCAGCCGCAGGAAAATGGGGCAGTCGAGGCAGCCAACAAGACAGTAAAGAAGATATTAGCCAAGATGACAGAAAACTATAAAGATTGGGCCAACAAACTACCATATGCCCTGTGGGGGTACAGAACATCTGTGAGAACGGCAACGGGAGCCACACCTTACTCTTTGGTCTATGGAATGGAAGCAGTACTGCCAGTGGAAGTTGAGATACAGTCCTTGAAGGTATTAGTAGAAACAGAGTTACCTGAACAAGAATGGGCCACACAAAGATTTAAACAGTTAGCACTACTGGATGAAAAGAGAATGAAGTCCTTGCATCACATGCAGATATATCAGAAGAGACTAGCCCGAGCATTCAACAAGAAGGTGCGTCCTACTAAGATCAAAAAGGGTGATTTGGTACTTAAGCAGTCGAGGCCGTCGACGACAGACCCAAGAGGAAAGTTCAGACCTAACTGGGAAGGACCTTACATAGTGCAGAAAGTAATGGGAAATGGGGCAGTGAGACTGTCAGATTTGGAAGGGAACGAGTTCACCGAGCCGATTAACGTGGACAGATTGAAACAGTACTTCGCTTGAGAAAGAGAAGACCTGGCAGAAGACCTAACCCAACGGGATAAGGAATTCATGCATGCATGCATACACATAACGTATCTGCATTCTTTTTTGTGTTTTGTTTGTTTTGTATTCACAGGTTTCAAAGAAGAAAAGAAGAAAGCGGCAAATGCCAGCCAACTAGAAGCAACAACACATCAGTATCAGTCTGTGGGCCGAGGCCCAAGTCAGTATCAGTTTAGGGATGAGTCCCAGGGTCGAGGCCCACATCAGCATCAGTTTAGGGATGAGTCCCAGGGCCGAGGCCCACATCAGTTTCAGTTTTGGGGATGAGTTCTAGAGCCGAGGCCCACATCAATTTCAGTTTTGGGGATGAGTCCCAGGGCCGAGGCCCACATCAGTATCAGATTTGGGGAGGAGTCTCGGGGGCGAGGCCCACATCAGTATCAGCATCAGTTTTGGGGATGAGTCCCAGGGTCGTGACCCACATCATCAGCAGTTTTGGGATGCGCCCCAGGGTTGAGGCCCACAACAGTATCAGTATCAATTTTGGGGATGATTCCCAGGGTCGTGACCCACATCATCAGCAGTTTTGGGATGCGTCATAGGGTCGTGACCCACATCAGCATCAATTTTGGGGATGAATCACAGGGTCGTGACCCACATCATCATCAGTTTTGGGGATGCGTCCCATGGTCGTGACCCACATTGTCAGTGGTATTGGGATGCGTCCCAGGGTCGAGGCCCCCGTTGTCGGTTGCAGTTATCGGGATGCGTCCCAGGGTCGTGACCCATATTATCATCAGTTTTGGGAATGCGTCCCAAGGTCGTGACCCACATTATCAGCGGTATCGGGATGCGTCCCAAGGTCGAGGCCCCCGTTGTCGGTTGCAGTTATTGAGATGCATCCCAGGATCGAGGTCCACTGCATCATCAACTCAGCTCGAACCAGCAGGCAAGCAGGTGGCAGCTGGTGAGCCAGGTAAGTAAAAATGTATTGCACAACTTTGATAGGATTGTCATTGTCACACACTGCACAAGTCCCATCAAAGTGGGGGCGACTGTAGGCACTGCATTTTTGCATATAAGTCCCGATGATGAATCTCGTACGGAGGCACTACTCTTTAGGTTGCGGAAGTCGTGGGAAACGAATGTCGGAAGGGGAAATTCAGAATAGGTATGTCATCGGATTCAATTCACATGTTCACTGCTTTCGTTCGTGCTGCGTTTGTGAACACATTCGAACGTTAAACAGATTATGGGCGTTCGTGTAGCGTTTGAATAGGCGTTCGAACGGTGTCGGTACTTCTGGTTTTGTTGCTAGCCTCACGCCCAAGCCCAATTAGCCCACCAAAACCCACCCAAAAATAATTAAAACATTTAAAACATGTCACAAATTAAAATAATATCCTTCCTAAATTAAATAAATCACATTCCAATCTAAATAATTCACATACCTAAATAAAACAAATCAAGTATATCCATTCCCTAATCAAACACCAATTAAGATATTCACTCCCTAAATTAAACACATTTTTTTTCCTTTCATAAACCAATCAAGGCACTTCCCTTTTTTTAGGATTCCCTTCCTTACCTAGAAACCCTAGAAACCATTATAAAAAGAAGCCTAAACTAACCTTTCACACCCTAGCTCATTCTCACAAAAAACACAAAATAAATAAACCTAGCTCAACACACCCAAGACAAGAATAACAAGCAAAATAATTATCTTCTCCTCCTCCCTCTGGCAACCGAATAAACTGCCTTAAAACACACCACCGTAACCACCAAAAATAGTCCCTGAAACTGCACTGCAGTGACCGAAAAATCACCCCCCAAATAGTAGCCCAAACACCGAAAACAGTAGCAAAAAACAGTCCATTAATATAGCAAAACAGTGACAAAAAAACTACACTTTAAAACCCTTAAATTACCACAAGAAATAACAGCAAAATAGCAGCAAAATAGAGGAAACGACAGCTCAAAATAGCGAAGCAGCGAATGAGAGCAGTGGACCAGTGAACCGGAGGAGTTGCGGAGCATCAACCCTTCCGACGGCCGTGTAACGCACTTTCGAGAGACGACCTAAGAGGTTAGACCTGAGGGCACCCTTCTTATTTATTCTCTTTTTTTTTATTTATTAGAATTCCTTCGCATGAGAGTCGTTTGTTGATATATGTTGTGGTTCTTGAATGAATGGAACATGTGTTCTCTCTTGTGGTATATCGGATGGAAACCCAGACGTAAATTCCGTAGCTGAATCTGAATGGACGGTATTGTGGTTTGCACTCGGGATACAATGTCACGTACCACTTGAGAGATTCACACATTTCGTTTCATCCAACCTTGTATTCGAGCATGATTGGGTTGCTAGTATGTTATTTATTTTTTAAGCATGATTTAGTCGTCAGTATGCTATTACTTTCTACATGTTACTATTTATGCATGATGATATAATGCGCATGGGCAAATCAAGTTGGATTAAAGGTCCTAAATTTTGAGGGATAAAAAGCCCAAAGGCTATTTTTGCCACGACGTTTTACCGCGCCGGACGGAGTATGTTTGATTGAATGTGAGATATGTTTAATTGAGCATATGAGGTCCTATATTATTGTTGTCTTTATTTTATATGTATTGTAATATAATGCACATGGGCTAACTATGGTGGATTAAAGGTCCTCTATCGAGGGAAATGCATGAACGCTACCTTTACCATGATGTTTTGCAGCGCCTTTTATTATGTCATTTACCCTTTGCATATCATTGCTTTTTTTACGCATGCATTGCATTCTCGTGCGCATGGGCTAACTAGGGTGGATTAAAGGTCCTCTATTCAAGGGAAATGCCTAAAGGCTGCCTTTTCCACGATGTTTTGCCGCGCCGGACGAGGTGCACCCGATTGAATGTGAAATGTGTTCCATTGGGCACACGAGGTCCTACATTGTGTATTTGTTCATCCATATATGTGTTTGTGTCATTTCAAATGCCATTTTGGAAATCCGTTCGAACGTGTTTCCAAACGCTACACGAAGGTATGCATTCTGTCTCATTCCGTTCGAACGCGTTTACGAACGCTACACGAACGTATGCATTCTGTCTTATTCCATTCAAACGCGCCTCAGAACGCTACTCGAACGCTTGCATTCTGTTTACCGTTTGAACACATTTACGAACGATACTCAAACGCGCATGTATTTTATTGTATCATGCATCGGGTCTCATCCCGTTCGAACGCGTTTATGAATGCTATACGAACGCGGACATTCTGTTTATCGTTCGAACGCGTTATCAAACGCTACTCGAACGCTTGCATTCTGTTTACCGTTCGAATGCATTTACGAACGCTACACGAACGTGCACACACTAGACAGATTCCTTTATCATGTTTCATGCATGTTTGTTCCCTTAGTCATTTCATTCCCCATCATATGCTTCGTTAGCTCTCTTCAATATTTATGCATTTACCGTTATTGTTTGTTTATATTTTCCGCATTTATTCGTATGCTCATGAGATTGTGTGCTCGCTTTTATCATCAATGCTTTTATAGTTGTTATTTACATTATGCACTTAATTGCCTCTCTTTAATATGCATGCTTGTACAATTATTGTTTATTTGCGTCTATGTGTTTATCAATATAATGTGTTCATGAAATTATATGATTGCCGTTATTCCAATTTATTTTTTTTATGCCTGAACTTAGAAGTAGATTATCCTTGGAAATATATGTTGCTTAGGCTTGGTTAGATTATTGCACAAATTATATCATTACAAGTGGCATAAGTAAGGGACCATTCTGAACCCAACGGTTTGAGGTCTTCCCTTGCGAGGGGTGAGTGCGGCCTTAAATCATTCTCCCGGTTCACACCGGGTGGCGACTCCATTATTATTTCTCCAGTTTAGTTCCCCCGCGGGCTATTCCATACTCCCAACCGGGCTGTGAGCCCGGGACAGCGTCGCCGATTTATGTTTCCTACAGCACTCACCCCTCGCAAGGGAAGAACTCAAACCATTGGGTTCGGAATGGTCCCTTATTTATGCCAGTATAATGGACAGGTTCACACAATGTTATAGCCAAGTCTTATGCAGTTCATGCAAGGTAATTCAAATAAACACAAATTTGCACACCCATAAATATTAATAACCACAATAACATAGTCCAAAAGTACATTAAATTAAGAAATACAAGATGCGATAACGAAAATCATAATAAACAATCAAAAGCATGAAAATCGTCAATAAATAGCAAGCAAAGGGGTGTAATCACGCATATATGAGTATTTCCCGAGTGGTACGTGGAGTTGTATCCTAAGTACAGACCGTACTATCATCCATTCGGATTCTGCTACGGAATTTACGTCTGGGTTTCCATCCGATATACCGCAAGGGATAATAACATGCATAATCATCAATGCAATGAAAACTGACATAAAAATATACATGAAAACATATAACGATGCATATACGTATAATCATCAACATGAATAAAAAATAAACAAAATAAAGGCGAAATAATAAAACAACGATAAATGGACAAAAAGATAAATAACAAAAAAGGCGAAATAATAAAACAACGATAAATGGACAAAAAGATAAACAACAAAATAAAGGTGAAATAATAAAATAACAATAAATAGACAAAAAGATAAATAATAAAATGCCGAAAAAGAAAGAAAATGTGACCTGAAATTTGGCCGTCTTTGATTTAGGACTTCGCATACCCGGCTGGACGTATTTCACGTCCAGCCAGGCATGCAGCGTTTGGAACTTTAGAAATAAATGTGGTAAGGGTTCCCTCAGGTCTTACCTTTTTAGTTGCTTTCTCGGAAGTGCGTTAGGCCGTCGCCGGAAGGATCGCTGGTTCGCTATTTCTGGTTGCTGGTTCGATGTTTCTGCTTGCTGTTTTACTGTTTGCTATTTGCTGTTTACTGTTTGATATTTGTTGTTTGCTGTTTTCTGGTTCGCTGTTTTGGTTATTTTCTGGCTCGCTGTTTTGGTTGTTTTCTGGTTCGCTGTTTTGGTTGTTTTTGGCTGCTGTTTTGGTTGTTTTTTTTGCTGCTATTTTTGATGATTGGTTTGATGTTTCTTGTTGTTTTCGGTGATTGGGATGCTGTTTCTTGTTGTTTTTGGTGATTGGGATGTTGTTTCTTGTTGTTTTCGGTGATTGGGCTGGTTATTTTCTGGTTATTTTTGGTGATTTGGCTGGTTATTTTCTTGTTGTTTTGATTTGGCTAGTTGTTTTCAGTGATTTGGCTTGTTGTTTTTGTCTTGATTTGAGGTTGTTTTTGGTGGCTTTGGTTTTACGGTTGCTGGTTGTTTTTTGGGGCTTTGATTTTTCGGTTATTGGTTGTTTGTTGGTGGCTTTGGTTTTTTGGTGGTTGCTTGTTTTTTTTCTAGGGTTGCCATTCAAAGAAGAAGAAGATAAAAAGACCTAGGGTTGCCGTTCAAGCGTTTCTCACTTTGATGATTTGGTCCCTTTTTATAATGATTTGAAGGGATCTCCAAATAGGGAAATAAATCATGTAAATTTGGGAAATTTATTTTGGGAAAAAATCTTATAAATTTGGTGAGGATTGGATCCCAAAATCTTGTTAAATTGGTAAGGATGGGATCTCAAATCTCATTAAATTGGAAAGTGTTGATGAAGGGATTTGGACATGTGGATTGCATGGGGTTTTGGGCGTGTGCATGGATTGTATGGGCTTTGGGCGTGTATGAGGTTTTGGGCTGATGGGCCGAAGGTGCAAGGGCACAATGGGCCGGTTGCATGGGCTGCATGGTGGGTCCGAGGCTAAGGTTTGAAGCAGAAACCGAATGAGCGAATCTGAGGCTGGCTAGTGAGTCTGAATCCGATGAGGTGCTAATTTTGGAGGTTTTCTTTCCTTCATGCATTCGTTTCTCGCCACTTTCGCAAATTTTTTGGTAGTGCCTCCATACGAGGCTCATCATTGGGCTTATGCAAAAATACAGTGTCTACACCTATTGTGACCGATACGTGTCGTATATTAGAATTATGGATTCTAATGGTTTCTCAATGAACCATGAGTCTCAGGAGACTCATATAGACACATAGGTATTATATTGGATAAACATTGAACGACTCACTGAAGATTCTTAATAGATGGTACACCAACGTCAATAAGAATCTTCTCGGGTTGAGTGAGCATAATGATCCTTCAACTTGAGATACCAATGTGGATATATGAGGTATCCTCCACACTTTGATGACAGTCATGTTACCGATCTATTTAGATCAGACCTCCGTCTGTTCGTTGGGTGTGGACTGATCCTCGGGATATCGTGTGCGTATCAAGATATGATCCGTAAATTCTGTGTACAAAGTATATGTATCCATTATGGAATTAGAATCTGTTAAATCCATGGGCCCGTGGTACACTGTAGAAATCAGTTCTAAGTGTTATTTAAGAGATTGCTAATAGAATCGTCGACGGGATTGTACCTATAGATATTTGACATTTATATCTATATCTCTGGGATAATCCGGATACCTATGACGGAAGGATTATATGTATGCAGCGACCTCGACCTGTATGGTTTAGAGATTTTATTTGTGTTTGTCATAATTTACGGGTGGGTAGATTATGGACACGAAATTGGATTTCGTGACGGATATGCCTGAACCTAGAGAGTCTTACTAATGAGATATACTCGTAGGGCACTAGGAAAACTTTTATAAATAATTCATTTAACGGTTAAACGAAGATACATGCGTTTGAGATTTTCGGCCATTTATTAAATATCGAATTGTGATATTTGACATTTATTATTAATATATGTATTTTGATTATTTAATGTAAATATAATACATATATTTGAGATATTTTTATTTAATTATTTGATTATTCAAATGTTGAATAATTAAATTAATTAAATAATTAATATCTAGTTTACTTTATTAAAGTAAGTTAAATGGCATTTTTTGATTGGATTTTATGGCCAATTTTGATTGGTTTTAAATGGCATGATTTAATTGGTTTATTTGTGATAAATATTAAATTGTTTGATGATTTTTTACCACAAATATTTATTAAATCATTTTCCAATTAATGAAACAAAATTAAAACATATGGCTTATATTTATTTCCTCATTTTTCGGTAATTCTTGAAAATATATAAAGCCTTGTTTTCTTTTTGGTTTCATAATCTAAGAACCCTAAAAATCAAATACAAAGAGAGAAAGAGAGGAAAAAGAGAAAGAAAGAAGAAAAAGCTTGGATTTTTGGAAATTTGGTAAGTTTTTTCTTACTTTCTTCTTTATGAAAATTATTTCTAAGATCATAGGCTTCAATATGTGTAGCTTAGTTTTTCCTCTACTTTCTTGTGGATGTATTTTGATGATTGGGAGCTTGATTGAAAGATGGAAGCATGTATATTAATTAAGAATGCTTGAAATTATTTTTAAGCTTTCTTTTTTGTCATTTGATGGTTAGTTGCCATTCTAGAGTTACTTAGCCACTCATAAATGACCTAGAATTGTTCTTGAGTTGTTTCATGATGGTGAGACTTATTTGGTGTTGTGGGAATTGAATTAAAGTGTTGGATTTAATTAATTTGGTGTTAATTTGTCAATTTGTTGAAATTATAAAATTAGGGTTCATAACACACTCCAAATTTGGGGCTTTTCATATATGTGATGTAATTTGATATATATATGATGTATATTAAATTTGAGATTTTTTGGATTTGATCTTGGCATGTTTTGAACAAAAAGGACCAAATTATAAATTCTTGAAAATATGGAGACCATTCGGCAATTTCTGGAAGTTTCTTTGAGTTGCAAATTGTATTTTCATGTATTAGACATGTATAAATCATTTTGGGATTGATTTGGAATCAATTAGAATTGTATTTGACAATTTAGGACTAAAATGATAAAAGTACAAAGTTTTGGGGCTAAACGGTAATTACTGAAAAATCTGATTTTTGGGTAAAAATTTCAATTTTTAAGTATTGAGTAATTAAAATAAATTAGTTTATTTTAATTACCCAAGAAAAATTATTGAAATCAGAAAATTTTGATTTTCCGCGTTCCGCTGTGTTTACCCGAATTGCCACCCAAAACCCCAACATAAATTTCATGCCAGACAGGATGTTTCTTCCATATATCCAGGTTGTGTCTCTCTTCTTTATGGAGAACTAATCTCCTAGGCAAAGCTAAGGATGAACTCTTGTAATTAAGTTCGTATATTCATGTTTTTGATTCCTGAATGTTCTTCAACGTTTAATATAATTGACGATTTGTTATTCTTTATTATCTTATGATTATGAACCCAGAGATTGTGTTTTACCAATTTGCATATAGGAATAGTCATGCTTCTTCTATGTGTGATTGGGGAACCCAGTTGTGACTGGTAATGTTGTTTTATGAGTTGATAATCTGCTGCAGTATTGCATGTGGGTATATTGTCGACGTTAGATAGGTCATAACGATAACATAGTGTGTTGTTAACATAGAGAAAATAATTCATCGATTATCTTAGAATTTAATATGTTTTGATTGAAATATCTTCTGATTGTTGGTTTGGGATGTGAAACCTTCAATTGAGTAATAAAATGAATCAATTACTGAATATATGGGTTTGATACAAGAGGGATTCCCGACGCTTTGCTGCTTCTCTCTACTGATAACTCTTAAGTGTTTTTCGTAATCTTTAATTTACATTACCAATTCAATCCTTCCATTTAATTAAGTTATTGATGACGTTTTGTTTAAGTGAATTAGTTATTGTAACCATCTCTCTGAGGAATCGACACCCCAACTATACTACGATAACCACAAATACTTTTTGGGCGTAATCAATCTTCAAGAAACTACATATTAATATTCATTTCGCCGAGGTATTAGAGCAAATGTCCAATTATGTGAAGTTTTTGAAAGACATTCTGTCAAAAAAGAGAAAGCTGGGTGAGTTTGAAATCGTGGCCCTCACCAAGGAATGTAGTGCGATCCTGCAGAAGAAGCTGCCACCCAAGTTGAAGGACCTTGGTAGCTTTATCATACCATGTACCATTGACAACCACTACTTTGGTAAAGCTACGTGTGATTTGGGTGCAAGCATCAACCTAATGTCGTTGTCCATTTACCAGAAATTAGGTTTGGGAGAGGCGAGACCAACAACCGTTACGCTGCAGCTAGCAGATAAATCTCTCACATAATCTCGAGGCAAAATAGAGGATGTGCTGGTAAAAGTGGACAAATTCGTCTTTCCTGCGGACTTTATAGTTTTAGACATGGAGGAGGATAGTGAAGTTCTCATTATCCTCGGACGATCCTTCTTAGCAACAGGCAGAACGCTGATCGACGTGCAAAAGGGTGAGCTGACCATGCAAGTGCAAGATCAATAGGTGACTTTTCATGTCTTCAAAGTCATGTCATGCCCGCAAGATGATGAAGAATGCCACATGATAAATAATTTTGGAGATGAAAGCCCATAAACATTTGACATATCACACCACAATGATAGACCTGTGATGAGCCTATGGAAGACACTTAGTGCAGATAAGATAAATGAACGGCTTCATATGCATGTTTGTGACCCGCAACCTCTCGTGAGGATTGATCCGTGGATGGAGACATTTGCTGAACCGTTGACATATCCTGGGGGACATTACATAGACATAACACAACCGCAAGACGCTCAGTTCTTATCACCATGTGGGCAACAGAGGAGTGAGCATTGGACGGTCTTATCTCGGTCAACTAAGCTTCCAATGAACCCCTATGATCAATTGGGGTGACGTAGATGAAGAAGTTAAACTTAGTGCTAGCGGTGAGACAACCCACAGAATTATTTTTAAGTTTCTTTATTTTATTTATTAATTTTTATTTTATTTAATTTATTTTTCTGTGTTATTTGTGTGTTTAATATTGTTGCATGTGTAATTATGCAGATTCTGACACAACACAGCCAGTTCGTGCAGCCAGAGTCTGACCAGAAATTGAACCAGGAGCGCACCACGCCGCTACCTGTGGCGTCGCGACGTGGGACCTATAGGCGATGGAGAATGGTACATTTCATGCACGGTAGTGTTGTTCCTCTCTCTCGTTCTTTCCGTTTATTTTACATTAAGGGCAATGCAAATTTTAAGTTTGTGGGTGTGTGCATGTGTTGTGTTAGTTAATTCATGCTATCGAAAAAAATTATATCATGTGATAGTGAAATATAGTTCACATGATGAGTTTGTTTGTTTTATGATGACATCTTAGAAATGATAATTGCTCAATGCACGTTTATCTGATGACTTGAGTATGTGATATAGGTTATACTCGTATGCACTTCACAATAGGTTTCTAGCAGTAAGAACCTAGGTGGTTGGCAAAGTGACTAATTGGAGAAATTAATTTTCGATGAATGACCGTTTGCTTATATGTCTATCTCTGTTTGCTAGTGTTATGATATATGGTATGGTTGAAAAAAAAAAGGGAATGGATGAAAAAAAAATCACCTATAACTGGTAAGCGTGAAGCTAGCCATAGGCGAGTGTTAGGACCACTATGAGGAGAAATGATATTGTATAAGTGATATTCATTTCTTCAAGAACTTGAACTTTGAATAATGATGAAAACTCTCAAAAACTCTAAACTTTCTAAGTATCTAAGTATTTGGTTAAAAATTGAATTTTTGAAAATGAACCCAATGCCTCGTTTTATAGGCATGGATGACAGGATGAGTGCTTTTATAGGCATCTTTAGTTTAAAAGTGTAATCCTTCTAAATGTTATTTCTCTTCATAATGTCCTTTGAACTCTATAGGCATATTCTTTCATTTTTAAAGGATATGTCAATTCAATTTTTGCTTTTCCCATGAGACATTTCCTAAGAAATATATCCTAAGAAATATATCTCTCCTATAATCATAAATAATTTAGAGAATTTTCCTATAAGTATTTTTAAACCTATTATAAAGAGATTTTAAATATTTTTAAATTTGAAAACTTTTGCTGAGAAAATGTTCTTGTTAAAATAGGGCATATTTCTTACTCCACGTCATTTTCCCACATTAGGATCAGCTTTCTTTGAACATAATAAATCCATTATTGATTTTTCTGGCCCCCGGCTTGGTTCATATCAAGATCCACCATGTGCACCAAATTCATTTTCAAGATTAATCATTTATGGATTGATCACCCTTTCACCTTTTCAATCAACATTACAAAGATTAGATAAGCACAAGTTCAAAATCTAGTGCAAATAATAATAAGCTCGTTATATTGGTAAAAGCTAAACACCACATATGAAGCAAAATGGAAAATAATAAAGAAATAGCTTACGTGGAATAAAATAGTGTAAAGTGTATTACTTGATACATAAATGGCTTGCCATTTATAAAAGGAGATTTGCATTAGTACTTGCGAGTTGCGACTATATTACATGCAATTTTGTATTTGCTCTAATGATCTTTGGATTATTAACTTGGTGAGGTCCTCCAACTCCAATTAAGAAAAAGTGATCGAATACAAAATAGTTTTCGGAGTAGAAATCATCTTGACCGTCCACGTCAGCAAAAGAATTATGAGTTGGTGGGATCCAAAGCCAACTGCTGTGAATGATCAGTAATTGTGTCGTGTTGAACGTTGGAGGCTTCAGGCAGTGTGGGGCCCTTTTTAATCGAAAAGTCGAAAACACCCCTGTGAATGCTTATCATTCTATCTACGCTTTTGGATAGAATATATAGCCCCCTTTGATTTGCGAAACTAAAAATTGCCATTAAAAAATTTAGAGCCTCGTATCCTACACAAATCGGGATTATAAATTTTCTATCATTATCGTTAACGTAGGGGCCTGTCTGCATATATAAGAGAGAATTTAACAGCGCAGCCGAAGTTATCATATCTTCAAATGCAGCAGATTTATCAAACGGCTGAAAATAATACAGCTAAACCCGCGACATCATCAAAGGTAATGGATTGTCACATACTACATCACAGCACTCCATGAACAGTCAAGGACGTGCCTGTGCTGTAATCACAGGAGGGCTTCACGGCCATTTGTCACATGCACAGTACTGTGACGCACAGCCTAAATACAGACAATTAATACTGACTACTAAAAAATAACTCGACAATACCATTTTATTCACGAAATTGCCACAGAGCTGACCATATTTGGCTTCCCAAAGTTTCTTGCACACGAAGTTTATAATTTAATTTTAATCAGAAATCAAATAAAGAAAAAGGTCAAAAACAACACGAAGGTATAATTGTTACTTTGACGATGAACATGCCATATAAAGTAAAAGAGCTGTATCAGCAGTGTGGTACTGGACAAGGTTTTGAACAAAATTACGTAAAAGCCACTCGCATAGTCGCATTAAGACAAATTATAAGATTTGTTTTAATTGTCTTGTTCGTCCTTCTCGGTTCCATGGCATTACTCGTATTCCCGACATAAAAATATTATCACATGATCATTTTAGCTAGACTAAGGAGCAAATTACTCTTTTGGTTATCAGAATTGAGAACACATGTTTCCTTGGCGTGTTTGAAAAGCCGAAACTGTCCAGATTTGTCTTAGAAATTGGCTTCTAAAGGTAGGGGTATAGTTGTCTTCTTACATCTGCGTTAAGTATGAAGTATGAACACAAAAAAATATGAAGTTTTGGATAGAGAAATATTGAAAGCTTTTTAGCTAAACGACAAGCACCGCCTAGTCCGACTTCCCCCGACAAATGTCAGCAACGCTTCTGTTGCCACGTGTACGGTTCGATCTGCGTATACGGCCAGCAATGAGGAGAGTCTCAGTCTCAGAGCTTAGCCACTCCCCTAACCATGGTTAAAACTACTAACCATGGTCAAACGACGCCGCTTTAGCCATTTTTTAATCACTATCTTGCATTCCAATTCAAATCTCCCTTACACTCTCTCTCTTCTATAATCAGCAACTCATCGTTTCTCTCCCTCTAAACATGCAACCGCCGCCTAATGAGTCCATCGTGCACAGGTCACAACTCGCCAGCTGAGTTGCATATATCGCTGTTTCATTTGGCTTAATTTTAACAAATTTCAGATTTTCAAGGTGTTCAAAGATAATTTCACCGGTCAATTGTTGTAGTAGGTAGGAACCGTCAGAATTTTACCGTTCACGGTAACTTATTAGCTTTGTTTTAACTAAAACCCTAGTTATATTTTCTTCTTTGAGCTGAGATAGTCCTTGAGAATACCTGAAAGTCTATAGCTTTTCATATGACGGAGATTGTAAATCCTTCGGCAATGACAGTTGCTACAGCTACTGGAGAAGCTAGCGTGTCGTCTCCTGGTAGCCAGATTCAGATGATTCCACCAACACAGAAGAAAAAGCGTAACCTTCCTGGAATGCCAGGTAACTTTATGAAAACCTGAAATTAATTTAAAATAAAAATTTTAAATGTTCGGAGCTTTTTATCGTACGAAAGAATTTATCTTTTATAGAGCTTTATCTTGATTCTTCAGATCCAGATTCTGAGGTGATCGCTTTATCGCCGAAAACGTTGTTAGCCACGAACCGGTTTGTATGTGAGATCTGTAACAAAGGGTTTCAACGCGATCAGAACCTGCAGCTTCATCGACGAGGCCACAATTTGCCGTGGAAGCTTAAGCAGCGAAACAGCAAAGAAGTTCGTAAGAGAGTTTACGTGTGTCCCGAACCCACGTGCGTGCATCACAACCCAGATAGAGCTCTCGGTGACCTCACTGGCATCAAGAAGCATTTCAGTCGAAAACATGGTGAGAAAAAATACAAGTGTGAACGTTGCTCTAAGAAATACGCCGTACAGTCTGATTGGAAAGCTCATATGAAGACTTGTGGAACTAGAGAGTATAAATGCGACTGTGGCACCATTTTTTCGAGGTTTATTATTATTATTAAAAATTGTTTTTGTTGGTTTTTGAATTTTGTTTTGATGTTGATCCACGTTTTGTTTTGTTTTGTTTTGTTTTGTTTGTGAAGGAGGGATAGTTTTATAACACACAGGGCGTTTTGCGATGCGTTGGCGGCGGAGAGTGCGAGGACACAAACACAAACCCCAGCTATTGCAAGTGCAGAAGAGACCCCAAGTGCCAAGACTGTTGTTGCTTCACCGCCTCCGCCTCCTTTGACTCCGTCAAATGGCGTGGTGTCTCCTGGTCTGTCAATTCAGAGTTCAGGTACAATTATTTGTTACCGTCAGACAAATTTATTGGCTTAGTTATAGCCCGTAAGCATGATCATTTATGGATTTCTTCGTACTTGAAGAACACTGAAATTTAGTCGATATTGTTTTTTGGTTTTTTTGAAAATTAATAAAATCACATTAAAAACGTCAACATGTAAATATAAAATAATTTTAACTATATATAAAACTCCGAACACTAAGTGTTCTCCATGATTGAAAATTAAATTCACACTTAAAATCTACCTAAAATACTAAATGATCTACTCGGGATTTTTTTTTTCTTTATTGATGGTGGTCTATTTGTGGCTACTTGGTGTTACTCAACTAATATTTAATCCGGCTAGATAAAGTAGTGGCAAATGTGGTTGGTATGAGGATAGAGAGAAGAGAGAGTCTTGTCCTTAATTTGGTTTTGAAGCATGGTGAAATTGATTACAGAGTCAATGGGCTCGAAGATCGATGAAATTTAGAGGTTTGAGAAAAAGGGCGCCATTATTGCTTCTGCTTTTTTACTACATAATAAGCTTTTCCAGTTCAAGTTGTTGTTTCCTTTTTATTAATGGCTTGAAAAAGTTAAATCTAAAATAAAAGCCCTTTTCTACTCAGGTTTCTCTGTGGGTGCTCTCTCTTTTTCACCATGTAGCAATACTATTTTTTTTTTATACTAGTTTCTTAATTATAGTTTATAATCTTTGTTTTGGTTCATACACTTACAGAAGTGCCTGAGAATCCAATCAGCCATTCCCCGCCAAGGCCAGTGGCTACAACTCCTAGCGCGTCCACTTCTACAACTAGTGTTTTTGCAAGCGTATTTTCATCTTCAGCAATCTCACAACCAACTCATACACCAGCACCATCCTCAATCTCCAATCAAATCTCAGCCTTGGCTCGCTCTGACTGCCCCCAAGCCTCCGGCACCGGCATTGAACCAACATCACTTTCACTCTCCCCGTCTCTCTATCTCTCCAGCAATAGCTTGTTCTCTAAGCCTGAACCATCTCATATCCACTACGCGCAATCTCCACAACCCGCTATGTCAGCAACTGCATTGCTTCAAAAAGCAGCTCAAATGGGTGCATCATCATCAAGTCCATCATTGCTCCGTGGACTTGGCTTGACAATGTCATCATCTTCATTTGGCCAAGATGTTCCTAGTCAGCAAGACAACACCAACTCTGCTATTTCCGCGGCCGGTCTTGGGCTTGGACTGAGTTCTGGTTTCACCGACGCCATGATGGACCCATCTTCTCTATTTGGAAGCAAGCCTACAACACTTGATCTTCTGGGACTTGGCATAGGTGCTGGTGGAGCTTCTACTACTGGACTTTCAGCTTTGCTCACTTCCTTCGGTGGCGGCTTCAATGTTGGACCATCTGCTGCATCATCATATGGAGGAAGAGTAAGTTCACCTGGAGAGCCGTGGGAGGGCCCCTCTGAAAGAAAGCCCCGATAGGTCAGCATTGCCCTAGCCAAACTTTACATCCATCCATGGTGCTTTAGTTTTCTTATCCTCTCTTTACTGTTTGAAGTGGGAGAAGGTCAGAGAGTTTAAAAGAGTACTTTTTAGTTTTTACATCACATATGCATTGGGTTAATTAGTTGCTCTTTTCTTTTTTCCAAAATTGTGTACAGGAGCCTTCGCAATTAATCACTAGTTAGTAAATGGTAGCACAAAATTTGTTTTAATTGTGGTATTTTATTGATTAGTTTATTTAATAAGTAGGTGTCACTTCCACGTCTGAGAATTGAAATGGTCCCAAGAGGAACTCATGTGAATGTGAGCGCCCACAATATAATAATTTTTTTGAGAAATTATTCCATTTCCATGATTGCATCTTGAAATTTTTTAAATAAATTATCATTTTTGATCTTAACTTAAAAAATTTATTAATTTTCATTTTTTACGATGGAAATTTAATATTTATTTTTACAAATGATGCACTTTTCTAATAAATTAAATATTTCAGATTTTCTCTTAATAATTTCCTTTTTTTTGAAACGCTTGCTTCGAATACATACATTTCTAGTTCATCAATTTTGGACTTTTGAAAACTCTTAGCAGTCTCCTTCCGATAATGGTTTTTGGGTTGGATATAGATGCCGTTTTGGAATTTGATTAATGAATGTGAGTAAGTTCAATAGTCAAATCAGATTGATTTTGGATCATTTTTAATTTAAGATTTAATTATAAATAAGTTTTATTTAATTATTTTAATTGTAATTAAAAAAAAAATCAACACTAAGTTCAACTCTGAATATAATGATGTGTTTATATATGGGAATGAGGAGTAGTAATTCTTTAGTGCAACGGAGGTATGGGTGACGTGGTATCACCAACCAATTAATAAATGACATGTAAGATTTAAAATTCATTTTTTAGTTATTTTTTAATATTTTAACATGCGTGACAATGTTGATTGGATTGTTGCACGGATGACGTGGTACCTCCGTTGTATTGTAGATTTTCTCAGGAATGAGAAGTGTTAAAATGACTTAGGAATGGATGGAAGTGAAAAAAAGATAAGCCGTATTATTTGGTAGAAAGTATTGATTGGGAATATAAATTAGCTTATAAGTATTATACTGAGAATATAAATTAACTTAATAAGTTTATTGAATTTCCACACCAAACGGTGTAATAATTTTGTAATCGATGAGAATCTCATTCCCAAAAATTAAGAGTAATTATAATATTTTCCTGTCAATATAATTATTTTTTAATAATTAATAATAAAATTATGTAAGTAATTATTATTTACTAATAATTAATAATAAATTAATATTAGTAGATTAATAATTAATAATGAAACAATAATTAACAAAGTCATAATTTATTAATAATTATTAGGTGCTCATAATTAGTCATGCAATCAGTGACACATGTCGACATGCAATTGAATCTTTCCCAACACGCCTCCTCATTGGAACTGCTGCGAGCATGCTCAGATTTAGTAAAAGGGCGACACCTGTCATTATATTACAATATTGGTGGACATGAGTGGTCAAACTGACCCCTGAAGTTCGAAGATTTCCGATGAGACTAGGGTTTGATTGTAGATATTATGTCCTGACCCCGGAGTAGCATCACTCTAAAGTCGTCTCATTCCAAGGTGGAGGAACTCTTAGCTGAGTTTTATCTGATCTAAACCTATTCTAGAGATGACTTACTCCGAAACACATCATAGTGCATTGGAAGCATTCCGACCTTGACATTAATACTATGAAGTACATGATATCACATATTTCTATATCCAAGACTAGTGAACTTTAATGACAATCCACTTATCTTGGCATACAAGCATGATTTAACATGCATAATAACATGTGTGATTACATCTAATGCCATATTAAATCATATATCACGCCACATGTACAACATGTATTTGGAGGACAGTCCAGTTATGAACAAGTGTCAACCATAAATCAACACATGCGCACATATGACCTTATATAAGCCAATGAGCTTGTAGAAAATGGGGCTGGAAGAATTCATAACTGCCTAATACAATTATAGCATTAGCATATTGCACCCTGATTAACAGTTTAATTGCAAATGTAAAGTAATAGAAGATCATAACCACATGACACACTCGTGAAGGCCCAAATTGCAGAGAGCATCAAGGACAAAGCTCATAATCCAATTAGACTTCTAAATGGCCAGGTCCAGCAAATTGAATGTGCTCAACACCCTTTCTTTATCTCATTTTTATCGCCTACAATTATGTAATTGGTAAATTAATTATTAATAATTTAACAAATAATCATATTAATAACTAATCATAAGTATTAACTACTAATTTGAACTAAATATGTTTTGTAATTTGTGATATGTTAACAATTTATTTCAATTATTAGATAATGTAAACATATTAATGAAAACACAATTTGATTTCGATTATAATTTTTACATGATTTTGATTCACCATCGCCTATTTCGATTCTCTCTCATTTATGAGATATAATATTTAATGTGGTGAGTTGGCAATGATGCATCTCTCTTCGTTTCTTGGGTCCGATAATTTATGGCGGGTGGGCTTCTGCCCTATGGTAATTGCTGCCCGCCTGCACAGCTGTTGCTTCTGACTTAATGCTGACTCACATGAAGAGTTCATATCATTTAAGCAATCTGCTTTGCATATACAGGGAACAAAACGAATCAATGAATCGAATTTGTATCGAATTTTAAATGAATTGAATCAAAATGTGATGAATTCGTATTCGATTCGTTTATTAAACGAATCATAATATTAGAATTGTATTCGATTCGTTTATTAAACGAATAAAATATGAATATTCCTTTAGTAATAATATTATTTAATAACATAATTTATCATAATTAATTTACATTAATTCTTCAACAAATATATACATATTTCCATATGTAATTAATATATTTACTAAAAAATATCTCACAAAATATCGACAATATGAATTTTTATATGGTAATTAGCTTATAATTTCTCATAACTTAATTGAAATAACTATTACAACTTATTTGTTTACTGTGTTCTTACAACGGATTTTGAACAGACAGTAAACTGAACACAAAAGTATAATTAACAGAAGTGATACAGTAATCAACAATACAAATAAAATAGAAGACAATACAGGCAGTGAGTTGAGAATAAGGCACGGATCAGCAACAGGAAGAATTCCGAGGCTTGTTGATGTGGCAACAATCTCCTTAAAACAAATTCGTCCCCTACCGATCGGTGCAGTAGAGCGCGAGACGTCTGTTTCCCAGGATGCAACGGAAAAATAGACGAAATTGGGCACCACCAAGTCCGACTTCAACGAACAACTGAAGTGCTTGAACTCTCTCTCAAAAGATTTTCGTAATAACAATTTTCTCTTGTGTGTAATGTATGTAATCTAAAAAACGAAAACACTACTACTATATTAAAAGAAAATAACATGCCAATTAAGTTTCATCAATGAGAGGCTTTACACTTGTTGTAACCATCAAGTTGATTAATGTCATTAATCTCAAATTGTAACCACAAAGTTGATTAATTGTCATTGATTCAACTGTTATGGAACATAAAAAGGCTTGGAAAAAATAAAGAGACATCCAAAAATTGGCTGGGCCAGGCCCGCTCAATTTGGTCCGGCATTCGTGTACGCAGGACACGCGGGTGCACACGAGCCAAGCTTGATTCGGATTTGATTTGCACCCCCCCCCGCCACGTAGAGAGAGCCTCTATCCTTATAACTCTTACCCATCTACATATGAGCAATCATATATAAGCATAATATTCACTCTATAGCTTTCCCATATGGGACAAGCTTACTTTTCTTTATTTTCCAACACCAATGGGTGAACTTTGAGCAACAATTTCTCATTCACCCAAGCACCATTTTAAGCATATGAATATACCATTTCGAAGTACTCACGGAGGAGTATCCGAATCATTCAATAACAACCACTAACACGAAGTGGACCATGCTTAAAATTGAGCCTCAAAATGCTTATTCATAAGCATTTTTTCCAACAATCCCCCACATGAATGAAATTGGCGAAAAACGTCGAATAAAATTATTTTATAAAACATTTTATTTTGACCTAGAAGAGTTCAACGGTTCAACACCTGCATAAGATAGGTAGGCCTCAGCCTTTGAACCTTCCCTTGTGAAAATATATCTCATTTACTGGCTGACAGTGGACGCGATGTCATTGAACTGTACTGCCGTTCATGTAAATGGAGAATATATATCACACAGATATTTAACCTAACACATCTGAGTTCTCATTATTATGTTCATTTTGGCCATGAACATCAACCTGGTTCTGCAAGAGTTTCTAAGAATTGAGCCCCATACAATTCCCTTTGAAGCGGCCCCACTTCTCTCTCACATAGGTGATTTCTTATTTAAGAGCATCTCGTAATACTCTGCTCGGATTCCCGACGCATAAGAATCATTAAAAGCCTTTGCTTAACCTCAATCCATACGAGCATCACTATTTCATTTCACCATAGGAATGGACTAGAGGGTAAACCCCCCACAGTGAACCAATTATGTCTTTTACGAGTAGGTTGTCCCATTGAACCTAGATCTTGGGATCTCCAGTCAACAAGGTTGGGTTGTCCTTCGTAATAAACATTTATCTAATGGGCTTTAGTCCCATTCCCCTCGATGATTTCACAACCAACTCTCTATTTAACCCTTTGGTTAGCGGATCCGCAATGTTATCCTTTGACTTTACATAGTCAATCGAAATAACTCCAGTAGAGAGTAACTGTCTAACGGTATTGTGTCTACGACGAATATGTCTAGACTTACCATTATACATATTGTTATGTGCCCTTCCAATTGCAGATTGACTATCGCAATGAATGCAAATTGCTGGCACTGGCTTAGGCCAACTTGGAATATCCTCTAGAAAATTTCGAAGCCATTCTGCTTCTTCAGCACACTTGTCTAATGCAATGAATTCTGATTCCATTGTAGATCTGGCTATCACAGTCTGTTTGGAGGATTTCCACGATATAGCTGCACCTGCTAGTGTAAACACATAGCCACTGGTAGACTTTGAGTCTTTCATATCAGATATCCAATTAGCATCACTGTATCCTTCGACTACAGCTGGATATCTATGATAGTGCAACCCATAATTACGAGTAAAACGTAAGTACCTAAGTACTCTCACTATTGCTTTCCAGTGATCACCCCTGGATTACTCGTATATCTGCTGAGCTTGTTTACTGTACAGGCTATATCAGGCCTTGTACAACTCGATAGGTACATCAAACTCCCGATAACTCTAGAGTATTCTACTTGAGATATACCATCCTCCCCTATTCTTTGATAGGTGTAGACTCACATCTAAAGGAGTTCTAGCCACAGCAGAATCATCATTGTTGAATTTACCAAGAATCTTGTCCACATAGTGCGACTGATCAAGAATAAGTCCATCTGAACTTCTCGAGATCTTTATTCCTAGAATGACATCTGCTAGACCCATGTCTTTCATGTCAAACTTAGATTTTAGCATATTCTTGGTAGATTTCACCATTTTAATATTACTCCCGGACAATCAATATGTCATCAACGTAGAGACATAAAATGACATAGCCAACTTCTGTCTCTCTGACATAAATGCATTTATCACATTCATTGATTTTGAAACCATTTGCCAACATGGTATCATCAAACTTTTTATGCCACTGTTTCGGAGCTTGTTTCAATCCATACAAGGATTTAACTAACTTACAGACTTTCTTTCCTTGTCCTGGAGCTATAAAGCCTTCAGGTTGTTCCATGTAGATTTCTTCATCTAAATCTCCATTCAGAAAGGCTGTTTTCACATCCATCTGATGTACCTCAAGATTGCGCAAAGCTGCAATTGCTAGTATCATCCTTATGGAATTTATTCTCGTTACAGGAGAATAAGTATCAAAGTAATCAAGACCTTCACGTTGTCTGTAACCTTGAATTACAAGTCTTGCTTTGTACTTGTCAATTGATCCATCTGCCTTCATTTTCTTTTTGAAAATCCACTTGGACCTAACGGTTTACATCCTGAAGGAAGATCCACTAACTCCCATGTGTGATTTTGTAAGATGGATTCAATTTCACTATTGATGGCATCTTTCCACAAGCACAAATCAACAACTTTGATCTCTGGACCCTTTTTTTTGTTTCTCTCTGGTCTCTCTCGGTCCTGGACTATCTTCATTAAGTCTCATCATGTGCCCGTTTGTACACATTTGAATTCGAATTAGTTTTACAAGGAAAAACATATTCGAAAAAAGATGCATTTCTCGACTCCATTATCGTATTCTTGTGAATATCTGGTATATTAGACTCATGCACAAGAAATCGATAAGCATTACTGTTATGTGCATATCCTATGAAAATGCAATCAACAGTTTTTGGTCCTATCTTCACTTTTTTAGGTGGAGGAATGACTACCTTGGCAAGACACCCCCACACTCGTAGGAATTTATAGGAAGGTACTCTTCCTTTCCACATTTCATAAGGAGTTTTTCCTGCTTCTTTCCGTGGTACCTTATTTAAAAGGTAATTAGCTGATAAAACAGCTTCTCCCCACATATTCTGAGGTAAGCCAGAGCTGATTAACATAGCGTTCATCATCTCTTTCAAGGTACGATTCTTACGTTCTGCAATCCCATTGGATTGAGGTGAATAAGGAGCTGTGGTTTGATGTATGATTCCATTTTGTTCACAAAGTGATTCAAAAGGAAAACATACTCACCACCACGATCACTTCTTAACTCCTTAATTCTTTTATTCAGTTGGTTCTCAACTTCATTCTTATAAAGAATAAATTTCTCTATAGCTTCGTCCTTACTTTTCATCAAATACACATAGCAAAATCTCGTGCAATCATCAATAAAGGTAATAAAATATTTATTACCACCTCTTGATTGTATTGAATTAAAATCACATACATCGGTATGTATTAGATCAAGTGGTTCAGAGTTTCTTTCAATACTATGAAAAGATGATCTAGTCAGTTTTGCCTCAACACAAGTATCACACTTATGTTTGTTATCAATTTTAAAATTGGGAATGTGATTCATGTTAATTAATTTCCGCAATGAATTAAAATTAACATGTCCTAATCTACCATGCCATAAATTAGAGTACTCAACAATATAAGCAGAAGAACTAGCTTTATTGATATTTTGGGTTTAACAACCATTACATTGAGCTTAAAAAGCCCATCAGTTACATACCCTTTTCCCACATACAACCCCCATTTTTAGTCAAAACTACTTTATCAGACTCGAACACCATCCGAAATCCATGCTTGTTCAAAAGCGATCCAGACACAAGATTCTTCCGAATTTCTGGTACATACAGAACGTTGTTCAAAGTCAACTCTTTCCCAGAAGTCATCTTCAGAATCACATTTCCTTGACTTCAATCTCAGATGTTGCAGAATTTCCCATGTATATTTTTTCCCCATTACCAACAGACTCAAATGAAGAAAACATGCTCTTGTCCGAGCACACATGTCGAGTGGCACCAGTGTCAATCCACCACTCTCTTGGGTTAGAACCCACAAGATTCACCTCAGAAACCACAGCTGAAAGGTTAATGTCTGAAACATCTTGAGTCACATTTTCCATCACATTAGCCTCTGGATTCTTTTTCTTCTTCGGCAATCTGCACTCAGAAGATTTGTGACCCATTTTGTCACAGTTGAAGCATTTTCCTTGAAATTTGGATTTCTTGGAAACCCCTCCTTTAGGGCCCATCTTTGACCCTTTGTTCTTAGGGTTCTTGTTCTTTTGGCCATGTTCAACAACATTTGCTTTGGCCTCATGAGTTATGCCTCTCTTGTCAGATACACGATTATCTTCCTCAATTCTGAGCTTAAGAACCAAGTCTTCAATACTCATTTGTTTTCGCTTATGCTTTAGGTAATTCTTGAAATCTTTCCAACCAGGTGGTAGTTTTTCAATTATCGAGGCTACTTGAAAGGTTTCACTTAAAACCATCCCCTCAGCATGTATTTCTGCTAGAATAATTTGCAATTCTTGTACTTGACTTAACACAGTTTTGGAATCAACCATCTTAAAATCTAGGAAACGGCCTACGACAAATTTCTTAGTACCGACATCCTCAGTTTTATATTTTCGGTCTAAAGATTCCCAAAGCCCTTTTGTTGTTTTCATTCCGGCGTACACACTGTACAAGGAATCACTCAGCCCATTTAGCACATAATTCCTACATAGGAATTCAGAATGTTTCCAAGCATCGATCGCAGTGATCACTTGGATATCAATCTCACCCTCTGCGGGTACAAGAGCATCTTCCTTTAGAAACCTTGCTAGGTTCAACGTGGTCAAGTAGAAAAACATTTTCTGTTGCCACCGTTTAAAATTATGTCCACTGAATTTTTCAGGTTTTTCCGCAGCAGGATTGACATGGCTCACATGTCCAACAAGTTGTCTAGCCATAGAGGCAGTGACACTTTGGCCAGCCACAGCAGCTGCCATATTAAGCCCATAGGCTGAAGCAAGTTGGCCAGCCGAAGAGGCTGCCACTGCACTTTGGCTAACCACAGGGGCTGCCACAACATTCTGCCCAACCACAGGGGCTGCCAGAACATCTACTGTGTTTGGACTGTTTTCCATATCCACAGAGCGAATTTTGTTTTAAGACTATTACAACTTATTTGTTTACTGTGTTCTTACAACGGACTTTGAACAGACAGTAAACTGAACACAAAAGTACAATTAACAGAAGTGATACAGTAATCAACAATACAAATAAAATAGAAGACAATTACAGGCAGTGAGTTGAGAATAGGCACGGATCAGCAACAGGAAGAATTCTGAGGCTTGTTGATGTGGCAACAATCTCCTTAAAACAAATTCGTCCCCTACCGATCGGGGGGGGGGGGGGGTTACACTTGTTGTAACCATCAAGTTGATTAATGTCATTAATCTCAAATTGTAACCACAAGTTGATTAATTGTCATTGATTCAACTGTTATGGAACATAAAAAGGCTTGGAAAAAAAAGAGACATCCAAAAATTGGCTGGCCCAGGCCCGCTCAATTTGGTCCGGCATTCGTGTACGCAGGTTGCACACGAGCAAGCTTGATTCGGATTTGATTTGCAACCCCCCCCCCCCCCCCCCCGCGCACGTAGAGAGAGCCTCTATCCTTATAACTCTTACCCATCTACATATGAGCAATCATATATAAGCATAATATTCACTCTATAGCTTTCTTATATGAGACAAGCTTACTTTTCTTTATTTTCCAACACCAATGGGTGAACTTTGAGCAACAATTTCTCATTCACCCAAGCACCATTTTAAGCATATGAATATACCATTTCGAAGTACTCACGGAGGAGTATCCGAATCATTCAATAACAACCACTAACACGAAGTGGACCATGCTTAAAATTGAGCCTCAAAATGCTTATTCATAAGCATTTTTTCCAACATAACAATAACTAGTAAAATAAAATAATAAAACGAATCCTAAACGAATAAACGATCAATGAGCTTAAATTCGTATTCGATTCGTTTAAAAAACAAATCAAATTGATTAACTCATTTATTAAACGAATTCATTTTTTCAAACCCGTATTCGCTTTAAAACGAACCAAATCTAACGAATAAATGAATCCTGACCCAAATTATCACCCCTAAAATGAACAACCTTCAATGAGGAAAAACGTAGATTTTAAAAATTGATCGTGGAACATCTCTATTATAATCACTTAAATCTGAGCGGGAGACTGATACTTATCAACAAAAAGAACACAGGCTTTGGTTCCAAATCTTTGTTCTCAGGTGAACATAACACCCAAAAACTTATTATTCTCCATTTGGTGTATTACAACTTATCGACTCTTAACGTTACCTGCACGTCAATGGTCATTCGTAATAATAATAAGACTTATATATTCCTTAAACAACATAGTAATAATAATAATAAAAACTTACGTCCATGGATTTTACAAGTGGACTACTAAATATCAATTGTGATTCTTATCTTAAGCTTCACAGCTTATAATGTGGAAGTCGATGTACTAATTGGTCCAAATCCAATGAATAATTTGATCAACTTCATCAAAATATTGATTCACTTTTTTATATATAAAAAAATAAAAAAAAAAAAATTATAACACCTCATCATTTTAATAGAGATAAATTAAATTTTATCAATAATAAATTAAATTTTCATTAATTTGTTTATTATAAATTTATGATATACATTTTAATAAATTTTCAAATTCACTAAACTTAACCAATTTGTCACTTTTAGCAACTGCAAGTGGTGTATTTATTACTTTAATACAAGTCATGTATTAACTAATTAAATTTATATTATTCAAAGTTTAACTGAATCAATGATTCCCCTTTTTTAATCAATCATTCGAATTAAGCTAGAGAATAAAACATAATTAAATTGTCAACGCTTTCTGAATTGGTCTCTGCCATTGTAATTTTGCCGTCTTCCTCCCGGTTGTTATTCTCAGATTTCACAATGAATCTTTTCAGTCTAACGGCGATCTTCGTTCTTATTCTTTCACTTATAAAATTTGTCCACTCAACCGTATGGACCCCACATCGAATCCGACATCACTTCCAGAAACAAGGCATAAGTGGCCCTGGCTACCGTTTGATCAAAGGAAACTCAGACGAGATCCGCCGTATGTACGTAGAAGCGCAGTCAGAGCCAATATCTCCCGTTGACCACCACATACTTTACCGTACAGCTCCATTTTACCATCGGTGGTCGCGCGTGTATGGGAAAACTTTTCTCTACTGGTTCGGGTCAACTCCTAGGCTTGCTATATCCGACCCGGATATGATTAAGGAGGCCTTTATGAATACGGGTGGAGCATTTGAGAAAATTGGGTTTAACCCGCTGTCTAAGCAGCTGTTTGGGCAAGGACTCACTGGGCTTACGGGTGACAAATGGGCTGTTCATAGAAGGATCGCCAACCAGGCCTTTACGATGGAACGAGTTAAGGTGACCACACAACACTACTCTCTCAATTTATTTTTTAAAACACAAATCACCATTTTTTGCTTTATTGTAAATAAATTAGGAAATTTTCAATCTAAAATGTTGTGTGCTCGTGTAAATAACAGGGTTGGGTACCAGAAATTATGGCTAGCACTATGAAGATGGTTGAGAAATGGGAAGAAACAAGAAGAGGGAAATATGAATTCGAGATTGATGTGCATAAAGAACTTCATGAACTCTCCGCAGACGTGATATCCAGAACTGCTTTTGGAAGCAGTTTCGAAGAAGGCAAGCGTATTTTTATGTTACAAGAACAGCAAATGGAGCTGTACACTCAAGCTTCACAAAATGTCTACCTTCCAGGCTTCAGGTTACTTATGCAAGTTCTATCTTGATTATTTAGGCCGAGCTTATTTTGCGATACTTGTTTTTTTTTTTTTTTTGCATTATACATACAGGTTCTTGCCTACCAAGCAAAATAGAGAGAGGTGGAGACTAGAATCAGAAACTCGCAAATCGATTCGAATGCTGATTGAGAACAATGGCAAAGCCAGAGAAAATTCAAGAAACCTACTTAGTCTTTTCATGTCATCTTATAAAAATCAGGATGGTCAAGAAGAGAGATTGGAGGTGGAAGAAATTATAGACGAGTGCAAGACATTCTACTTTGCTGGAAAGGAAACAACTGCTAATGTTTTGACTTGGGCACTTGTACTCCTCGCATTGCATCAAGAATGGCAAATCAAGGCACGGGAAGAAATTACTCGTCTGTCTGGAGACAATGAGTTTCAGTTGCAGAAAATTTAAGCGACCTTAAGATTGTAAGTTTAATATTTCTTTACTAATATGTACATTTTCCTGCTCCTCATGGGTGGCCATTCGACAGTCAACACATGCGGTCTCAAAACGTAGTCTAAAATTAATACCTTAAATCTAAAAAAAAAAAAATTATATATATATTTTTTTATCTTTTTATCAATATGAGTCATATTTTAGAAACTCACCCACGATGGCCTTGCTCTGACATTCTTATGGCTGCCTGAACTTTGAAAACAGATGAACATGATACTCAACGAAACGCTTAGACTATACCCTCCAACTGTACATTTGATGAGGAAAACATTTGAAAGGAGAAAGATAGGAGACCTGGATGTTCCTGCTGGTACACAATTCTATTTGGCTTTGACTGCTGTGCATCACGACACTAGTCTATGGGGAGAAGATGCTAATGAATTTAATCCATTGAGGTTCACTGAGTCTCGAAAGCACTTGGCCTCGTATTTTCCATTTGGCTTAGGCCCCAAAACCTGCGTAGGTCAAAACTTAGCAATGGCTGAAGCAAAAGTGGTTCTAGCTATTATCATCCGAAGATACACTTTTGTACTGTCGCCAACTTATGTTCATGCTCCGATGATGTTCATTACCACGCAGCCTCAATATGGTGCACAGATCCTCTTTAGCAGGATCCAGATTTGAAAATTTCCCTCCCCAATGTTTGGTGTTTGTTTAAGTGAAAGCAGTAGAATACTAAAACTTCACATGTAATAAGATATTAGATCCCGGTTGGAAATAAATTTCAGACCAGTGCTACTGACAAACTCTAAATTAGAAATTTAGTTCTTATCAGGTCACCCATGTACCTGATTATATATTATTACGTACGTTCAAATATTAAAAAAAAATTGATATCACGTTGTCGGTACATCCCAAAATAAATTCTAACTATTTTCATTTAGATAATCACCATTATTAAAACATTCTAATGACATATTTGAATATTTTCAAATGTGGTGTTAGTTTATATTCAGTAAATGTACATTTTCTTCAAGATGGTAATTTAATAAAAATTAACATGATTAATAATCATATTATGTCGCCTCAACATGTTTATTCGTTTATGTGGGCGGTAAAAGTGAGATAAAAAAGAGTATTTATTACCTTCAATTTACCGGGTCTGGCATTCAGAGTCCAAAATCAATTATAGTCCTTGTTCTGAAAATTTTCTGCAATTGGACATGCACATTAGGGGTGGCAAAACGAATCAACGAATCGAATTCGTATCGAATCCTAAACGAATCGAATCAAAATGTGATGGATTCGTATTCGATTCGTTTATTAAACGAATCCTAATATCAGGATTCGTATTCGATTCGTTTATTAAACGAATCGAATACGAATATTCGTTTATTCGTTTAGTCAATGATATTATTTAATAAAATAATTTAACACACTTGATTTACATTAATTCTTCATAAATATATACATATGAAATATGTAATTAATATATTTACTAAAAATATCTCACCAAATATCAAAAATATTACTTTTTTCTATGATAATTAGCTATAATTACTTGAATCTTAATTGAAATTTAACAAGAACTAGTAAATAAAAATAATAAAACGAATCCTAAACGAATAAACGAATCAATAAGTTTAAATTCGTATTCGATTCGTTTAATAAACGAATCGAATCAAATTGACCCATTTATTAAACGAATCCATTTTTCAAACCCATATTCGCTTTAAAGCGAATCGAATCGAACGAATAAACGAATCCTGACCCAAATTGCCACCCCTAATGCACATGTGTATTTATAGGTTAGAATAATCCTCTCATTTTTTAATCGTTTGCGATGATGTTGCTAATAAAGAGTGCAATATGCTATGCTTTAATTTTATCTAGTGAGTAATGAATTTTCTCAACCCCATTATAGATAAGCTCATTGACTTATATAGTGTTACATGTGTGTAGGTGTCAATTTATGATTGACACTTGTCCGAAATTGGATTGTCCTCTAGATTCATGGTTTATATTTGGCATGATACATGCTCTAATGTTAAAACATGCTTGCATGGTAAGATAAGTGGATTGTCATTAAAGTTCACTAATCTCGGATGGTGATATAAGTGACATCTTGGATTACTGATATCGAGGTCGAAATTCTTCCGATGTACTCTGGTGGGTGATGAGTGATATTTATATCACTTATTCCCACTCATTTAACCTAATATTTTGAATAGTTTCTCGAGTTTTGTGAACGTTTTGATGTATTTTGTGTTATTTTGCAGATAAATAAAGTTTGGAAAGCATTAGAGGCAATTTGGGGCAAAAACGGACAAAAACGCGTCAACATGGATATTTTGGTCTTAAGCGCGTCGCGACGCCAAGACTTCAGCGTCGCGACGTCTAAAATGCGCCGAACAGTGCTAACGTGCGCCGGGTCCACAAATCAGAATCTGAGAAAAGTTTGACTTTGCTAAAATGCGCCGTGACACGTGTCACCATCACAGCCGATCTGCTAAAATGCGCCGTGCCACGTGTCAACATCCTACGGTGCCGACATTCATCATCGCCACGTGTGCCACATGTCATCCTACGTGTCTCCATGTCATCAGCCACGTCAACAAGTCAAAATTGCTACTTGTCGTGCCACATCATCATCAGCCAATCAGAAGCTGCCACGTGTCGAAATATTACGGTGCCGACAGTCTCTTTCCCACGTGTCGCCACGTCACCGCCACGTCATCGCCACGTCAGCATCAATTATTGGATATCCTATCCTTATCTGACACGTGGCGGATAAGAATCTCAGCGACCAATCAGAAGCTGCCACGTGTCACAATAATTGAAGCCCAACCACCGCGCCACGTGTCACCTTATCAGCTTATCCAGAATCTTCAAACCAGTGAACCAGAGCGTGCCACGTCGACAACATCTGAAGTAGCGATGCTGAGGGACCTGGCGTCGCGACGCTGGAAACCAAATTTTGCCTATAAATTGAGCTCGAGATTTCAGAATTTAGTGCACCATTCTCTCCTATTTCTTTGATGTAAATAGGGAGTTCTTCTCTCTCTAAGTTTCGTTTTAATTTATAATTTTTAGTTTTGTTTGTAATAATTTTAATTACTTTTTGTAATAATAGTAATTTACTTTCTTTACTTTTTACAGTTTTTACTATTCACCATGAAGAGGTAACTTCCCCAGCTAGGGTGAAAGGTAATTCTTTTACTATTGCTATTTAGATTAATCTCCCTTAAAATAATATATTCACTATTTAAAATATTGACTTAAAAAGGATACCGCTATATTGGTCGGTTGGTAATTTAATCTTAATCTGTTTTTAAACCTGACTAATCAAGGATACCGCCAGATTGGTCGGTTGGTAATTTAATTTGGTTCCGCCTTATGGCTGGTTTATGGACAAAATTACCGCCTTAATGGCTGGTTGGACTTAATTTGACTTAATCAGGATACCGCCAGATTGGTCGGTTGGTAATATTATCACGAGTTTATATATTATTTTATGGGAGATATCTAAATTAGTAGTAGTAAAAGTAATTCATTTTGCCTTAGCTTTTATTTTATTGTAATTTTCTTTTCAGTATTTACTTTACCGCATTTTTACTTTATGTCTTTTACTTTCAAGTTTTTACTAGCCCTAGTTATGTGTTGTAACTAAATTAGTTATCTGGGGTTGTGATGAAATCCAATATCACCGTTTTATAAGGGTTAGATTATAGCTTGGGTAATATAAAGATTTATTTATTGAGTCTTAACTTAATGCTTTTTAATTAACTGGCCATTAATTAAGTTGATTAGGTAAACTTAAAATGAACTAGACATAGGGATTTTAAGTTTAAGACCTTAGACTCAATAGCTCACGATCTTTCTTGAGGATAGATAACCCTTTAATAGATTTCCTTACAGGATAAGAATATACCTGTCGGGCGGGGGTAGCCATAATTGGAACTTAAACTTAATGAATCCAGATAATTTGGTTGACATAGACATATGGTTCAATGGATTATACTAGGTATTTGTAATTGACCATCGGAATAGGCTTTTACATAAATTAGTGTTCCAGGTTAATAAATCAATATTTTACCCAACTTTAAGATAACCACTTCATCTTTAAAATGATATTGGAAGAAATCACAACCCTAGATAGTTTTTAATATTGAATTTTCTTAAAATCTACTTTCAAACAATTTTATTTACTTGTCTTTAAATTTAGAACCGTCGCCATTTCAAATCAATTAAACAACATGTTAGATACTAGTAATCATTTGACCTCATATAATTAATAACTTAGGTATTAAGTCCTTGTGGGATCGATACTTTTTATACTACTTGAACGATACGTACGCTTGCGTATACGTGTGTGTTTACGCCGGTCAAGTTTTGGCGCCGTTGCGGGGACTTATTTATCTTATTATTATTAATTTAGGGGTTAGATACCTTTACTTGTATCTAATTTCTTTTTACTTATTATTTTCTTGTGTTTCAGGTTCTCAGAAACTTCATGAGACGAACCAGAAGCTTTAAACTGCGACCGCTTGACCCAGAAATTGAAAGAACCATCAGCAGTTGAGAAGGGAAAGCGAGAAGGCCAAGAAGCTTTAGTCAACATGGAACCTGAACCATTGGAGGTTGCACCACCAATTCCTATTCGAGACAGAACCATTACGGTGATTGACAGACTCATTTCTTGTATTGTACTTCCTCCCTTACCAGTAAATGCAGGAGACATCCAAAACATGCATTCAAATGATTCAGCAGTCAGTTCAGTTTGAGGGGAATGCAACTGAAGATCTAATGCCCACATCAGCAACTTCCTGGAAGTATGCGGCACTTTCATTACAACCGAGAAGCTGAAGAAGTAATGAGATTGCGTGTTTTCCATACTCCTTGAAGGACAGAGCTAAAGCTTGGCTACATTCACTACCAGCAGGTTCTATCACAACATGGAACACTTTAGCCACCAAATTTCTTGCAAAATACTTTCCACCAGCCAGAACCGGAAAAATGAGGAATGACATCACATCCTTTGTGCAACAAGACTCAGAAACTCTCTATGAAGCTTGGGAAAGGTACAAAGATTTACTCTCGGAAATGTCCACACCATGAGATTCCAAAATGGCTTCAAGTCCAAACATTCTATAATGGACTTTCTGGAATAATGAGAACCACAATCGATGCTGCTGCTGGAGGAGCTTTAATGGCAAAAGGAGAAGATCAAGCCTGGGAACTAATCGAAGAAATGGCCAACAATAATTCCTTGTGGCCAACTGAAAGGAGCATGATCCAAAGAATTGCAGGAATTTATGAAAGTGGAGCTAATACATAGCAGTCAACACCAAGCTAGATCAAATATGCAAATTCATGGAGACTCTTACCACTGGATCCACAAGTTCACCATATGGAGGAATACCAGAGTCAACCAACTTGAAGAAACGGTAAATTTTGTCAACAATTTCAACAGACAAGGGAACAATCCTTATTCCAACACCTACAACCCAGGGTGGAGGAATCATCCTAATTTTTCATGGAGCAACAATTCAGGCCAACAGCGGAACTATCCACCACCTGGATTCCAGCAACAGAACAGAGGCCAGGAGCAGGCAAATGAACCAGGAATAGCAGAAGTGCTAGCTCAGTTAAAAAAGTACGATGCCATCTTTCAGAGCCAATCAGCTTCCATCAAAGCATTGGAGAATCAAATCGGCCAACTGGCCAATGCTCAGAGTTACAGACCACCAGGAAATCTTCCCAGCAACACAGAACCCAATCCAAGGAACCGAGGGAAGGAGCAATGTCAAGCAATTACTTTGAAAAGCGGTACTGAAATCAACAAAGATGTTGGAATCAAGATTTCCCAAGAAGAAGTTCCAAAAGAAGCTGAACAACAGATGGAGGAAAAAGAAGCAAAGGAAATAGAACAGATCACTCCACCTCCACATTTTCCTCAACGTCTTCAGAAAAACAAACTGGACAAGCAGTTTGCTCGATTCCTGGAGGTTTTCAAAAAGCTGCACATCAACATCCCATTTGCAGAAGCCTTGGAAGAAATGCCCAGCTATGTAAAATTCATGAAAGATATTCTTTCACGAAAACGAAGATTGGGAGACTACGAAACAGTAGCATTAACGGAAGAATGCAGCGCCATTATTCAGAGGAAACTTCCCCCGAAGTTGAAAGATCCTGGCAGTTTCACAGTTCCATGCACCATTGGAGAACATTATATCGGTAAAGCTTTATGTGATTTAGGTGCTAGTGTTAACTTGATGCCTTTTTCTATTTACAAGAAACTGCAAATTGGAGAAGCAATGCCTACCTCAGTTTCATTGCAACTTGCTGACCGAACACTTGCATTTCCAAGAGGTGTTGTTGAAGATGTGCTGGTGAAAGTAGACAAACTAATTCTTCCAGCAGATTTCATCATCCTTGACATGGAAGAAGACAAAGAAATACCTATCATTCTTGGGAGACCATTCTTGGCTACAGGTAAAACTGTGATTGATGTGCAAAAAGGAGAACTGACCATGAAAGTGCAGGACCAAGAAGTGACCTTTAATGTTTTCAAAGCCATGAAATTTCCAAGTGATGAAAAGGAAGAAGAATGCTTCAGAGTTGATGTTGTTGAAAGTATCGTTCAAAATACTGAGCCAAATCCCACAGATACACTTGAAGCTTGCATCACCAACATGACTAACAGTGAGCTAGATGCTGAAATCTTGGAATGTATCAACTACCTTGACAAACCATTTCGATTCAAAGCAACACCATCAGTTGAAAGCTTGGAATTGCCAAAGAAAGATCAAATCAAGCCTTCGATTGAAGAACCACCACAGCTGGAGCTGAAGTCACTTCCGAGCCATCTCAGGTATGTATTTCTTGGAAACTCTTCTGAATTACCTGTTATTATTTCTTCTTCACTAACCATGGATCATGAAGAAAAGCTACTGAGAGTATTACGAGAGCACAAAAGAGCCATTGGCTGGACTATAGCAGACATTCGAGGCATTAGTCCATCATTTTGCATGCACAAGATTCTGATGAATGATGAATACAAACCCACAGTGGAGCATCAACGGAGACTCAATCCAATCATGAAGGAAGTTGTAAAGAAAGAAATCATCAAATGGTTGGATACTGGCATCATTTACCCCATCTCAGACAGCAGTTGGGTGAGTCATATGCAGTGTGTACCAAAGAAAGGAGGAATTATTGTGGTCACCAATGAAAAGAACGAGCTGATCCCAACAAGAACGGTGACTGGATGGAGAGTATGCATGGACTACAGGAAACTTAACAAAGCCACGAGAAAGGACCATTTTCCGCTACCATTTATTGATCAGATGTTAGACAGACTTGCAGGACATGAGTTCTATTGCTTTCTGGACGGATATTCAGGATACAATCAGATTGCCATCGCACCAGAAGACCAGGAGAAAACTACCTTTACATGTCCCTATGGTACTTTTGCTTTCCGCAGGATGCCATTTGGATTATGTAATGCTCCTGCTACATTTCAGCGTTGCATGATGGCCATCTTCTCAGACATGCTGGAGCAGAATATGGAGGTTTTATGGATGATTTTTCTGTGTTTGGAGATTCTTTTGACCATTGTTTACAAAATTTGGAACATGTGTTACAAAGGTGCGAAGATACAAACCTGGTACTCAACTGGGAGAAATGCCACTTCATGGTGCAAGAAGGCATTGTTCTTGGACACCGGATCTCACAAAAGGGAATCGAGGTAGACAAAGCAAAGATCGATACAATTGAGAAACTACCTCCACCAACATCAGTAAAAGGCATACGGAGTTTTCTCGGACATGCATGATTTTACAGGAGATTTATCAAAGACTTTTCCAAGATTGCCAAACCTCTTTGCAATCTTCTGGAAAAGGATGTGCCTTTCCACTTCACCAAAGAATGCCAGGAAGCTTTCGAGATCTTAAAACAGAAGCTGATTTCTGCCCCCATCATAATAGCATCAGACTGGACCCTTCCATTTGAGGTAATGTGTGATGCTAGTGATTTTGCTGTAGGTGCAGTTTTGGGACAATGCAAAGCAAAGATTTTCCACACCATTTACTACTCCACTCAGCAGAACTCTGAATGAAGCTCAACTCAACTACACAACCACTGAAAAGGAGTTGCTCGTTGTGTACGCTTTTGACAAATTCCGCTCCTATCTGTTGGGTCCCAAAGTGGTGGTCTACAGATCAGATCATTCAGCAATCAAATATCTGATCACAAAGAAAGATGCCAAACCCCGATTGATCCGTTGGATACTTCTTTTGCAAGAATTTGACGTGGAGATTCGAGACAGGAAAGGAACAGAAAAATAGGTGGCAGATCACTTATCGAGGCTCAAGAATGGAGAAACAACTGACAAAGAATTATCAATCAAAGAAACTTTTCTAGATGAACAGCTGTTTGCCATGAAACAACAGGAAGTCCCTTGGTATGCTGACTATGTCAACTACATTGTGACAGGAAAATGGCCGTTGGAATGGACAACTCAGCAACGGAAGAAGTTCTTCAAAGAAGTCAAGCACTATGTCTGGGACGAGCCATACCTGTTCAAACGGTGTGCTGATCAACTACTGAGACGATGTGTTCCACATGAGGAAATCAACAGTGTTTTGCAGCACTGTCATTCATCACCATATGGCAGACACTTCAGCGGAAACAAAACTGCAGCCAAAGTCATACAATCAGGTTTGTTCTGGCCCACTCTTTTTAAAGATGCTTATCTTTTTGCTTTTCAATGTGACAGGTGCCAGAGAATGGGAAATATTTCCAGGAGAAACGAAGGACCGTTGCAAAACATTCTAGAAGTGGAAATATTCGATGTATGGGGTATTGATTTCATGGGACCCTTTGTTCCATCATTTGGAAAACTGTACATCCTGGTTGCTGTAGACTACGTCTCCAAATGGGTTGAAGCAATTGCACTACCTTCCAATGATTCAAAAGTCATGATCAAATTCTTGAAAAAGAATATTTTCACTCGGTTCGGAACACCTCGTGCAATCATCAGTGATGGTGGCTCTCATTTCTGCAACAGATACTTCGATGCACTCCTATCCAAATACGGAGTTACTCACAAGGTTGCCACAGCTTACCATCCACAGTCAAATGGACAGGTTGCGGTTTCAAACAGGGAAATCAAAAGAATCATAGAAAGAACTGTTGGATCAACAAGGAGAGACTGGTCAACAAAACTAGATGATGCATTATGGGCCTACCGACAGCTTACAAGACACCCATTGGTATGTCTCAATATCAATTGGTGTTTGGGAAAGGGTGCCATCTGCCAGTTGAGCTTGAACACAAGGCGTACTGAGCACTGAAGAAGTTGAATTTTGATTCACAAGCTGCAGGAGAGAAAATATTTCACCAACTTAACGAATTGGAGGAATTTCGCCTACAGGCTTATGAGAATGCCAAATTGTACAAAGAAAAGACAAAGAAATGGCATGACCGAAAAATAGTGCACATACAGTTGGAACCAAGGCAGCAGGTGTTGTTGTACAACTCGAGGTTGAAACTTTTCCCTGGAAAGTTAAAATCTAGGTGGTCAGGTCCATTTGTGATCACTCAGATTTTACCATATGGAGCTGTTGAGTTACTGGATCCCAATTCCAACAACACATTCAAGGTTAACAGTCAGCGTGTCAAGCACTACTGGGGAGAATCATTTGAGCGACAAAAAGAAAGTGTCACACTTTCAGATCCAGCATAAACGATCGAGCAGTCACGTCTAGCTGACGACTTAAACTTAGCGCTCGCAGGGAGGGAACCCATGCAATTTTTATATATATTGTGATTTGGTGTGATTTAATTTTGTGTGTTTAGTTTTTGCAGATTAAGTCATTTCAAGATGGAAGAAGCTCTCGCAAATCTTCACAAGCAATTTCCTTCTCTCCCTCAAAAATCTCTAATGAAAGTTTACAAAGCTCGCTTGGAACGAATGAGACTACTGACGACCCATGGTGTGCCCAATGACATTCGTTGGGTAATTGAAGCACGAGTCCGATTGGCAGGTGAGTCTTCTGAATCTTTTATTTCTCATCTGCCTGGTTTTGGAAGAAGCACCTATGCAAAGAAACGTAGAGCTAAGCAAATGGGTGTTTGTTTCAAATGTGCACGATGGAATTGCAATACTCGTTGTCGTTCTTTAGGAATGGTGTTTGTAATCGCGAAGACAAAATTAAATTCATTAGGGATGGCTTGAGTAAGGAGTCTTTAGATGATATATCTTCGACTCTTGAGACGCATCCCAGTGGATATGTTCACATAGCCTTTCGCAGATTACATACACAATTTCAAAAAGAAAGACAACAGTTAAGTCTCGGGAATCTGACTCAAAAAGACCCTGTTTGCCAATTTATAAGAAAATTGGATGGGAAGCTTGTCCCTGACGCATAGACGTCAATCAAGCCGCTACTTTTCTTGTAATATTATATCTCTTTGTTTTTTCCTAATAGTGTGATTTGCTTTGTTGTTTTCTTTTATTTTTCTCCGACAGGATCCAGATCTTGTTGACTATCACAATCTATTTTACTATTTTTCTACTAATCGTCCTTTGGAAGATACTTGTGCTATTTTTACTCACCCTTTTCAGGTATTATAAATTCAACTCATCATTGCACTTTTGAAGACATCCAGAGTAAAAAAATGGAAGCCACTTCAAAAAGACGAGTTGAAAATATTTGTGTGTTTTGCGGTAGTACTGTTGGTACTAAACCACAATACATAGAAGCAGCACAGGAGTTGGGTCGAGTCTTAGCTGCAAGGAATATGCACTTAATATATGGCGGAGGCAATCTTGGACTAATGGGGATTGTTTCAAAGGCTGTACAGGAAAGAGGCAGTAACGTTTTGGGAATCATCCCAAAACCCTTGGCAGAGGCAAATCTTATTGGATCATCAAACGGAGAGGAACTGATCGTGCCAGGTATGTCTGAACGACTAGTGGAAATGATTAACCGTGCTGATGCTTTTATTGCTTTGCCAGGTGGCTTGGGCACATTGGAGGAAATTTTTATTGTGTTATCTTGGGCGAACCTGAACATACACCAGAAACCAATTGGGCTGTACAACGTTGATGGGTTTTATGATTTTCTTTGTGTGTTTCTTGATGATGCTCGGAGAAATGGGTTCATATCAAAACCTTTAAAAGAACTCTTATTTACTGCCAGAACTGCTCCAGATCTAATTGACCAACTCATAGCCTATGAACCAAAAGTTGACCCTATCATTTCACAAGATAAATTGGTCCGAGGACGATCGTGGTAAGAGGCGTCATGTTAATCTGGATCTTAACCTTAGATTCCTGTAAATTTCAGCTAACCAGGTATTATTTTCTAAACTCTTCTTCTACTGTTTAAGACATTGGGGACAATGTCTCATTTAGGTTTGGGGGAGGGAATTAGTTAATTAGTACCTTGTTTTTAGTTTGTATGTTGTTTTTATTTTTAGTCCAAAATTTTTCGAAAAATACAAAAAAATTGAAAATTTTTCAAAAATTACAAAAATATTTTGTGTTTTTTGTTTTTGTGTTTTTGTTTTGACTAAAAAGGTGAAATTGGTAAGAGATAACCGAGTAAGGAGTTTCCACTCCTGAGACGTATCTCAAACCTATTTCGAAACAAGTTAATTTTTGTTTATTTCATTTTGAATTATTTAATTTGTGAATTCTCCTTAAAACGGACTAAAATGGATCTTCATATGTTCAGTTAGCAGATATTATCAACATATATAGTAACATACGGACATGAGCTAAAAATTGAAAAGTTTGTAATATTCAGTGCTCAAGTTTAATTGGAGGAAACATCTCAAAAAAAGCAATGGAGTAAAAAAAAAAAATCAATCTAAGGTCCGAGTTATTAAGTCTGTAAGGGTGTTTTAACACCTAGTGCCCTAAAACCAACTGGTTTGGGAGTCACTGGCCCAAAGCTCGTTACATGGATCGAAGATGCTGCAAAAATATATATATCGGAAGTCTGAGTAATTAAGTCCATAAGGGTGTCTTAACACCTGGTGCCCTAAAGCCAACTGGTTTGGGAGTCACCGACCCAACACTCGTTACGTAGATGGAAGATATTGTATATAAATAAAAAATAGAAAAGTGAAAAATCAAGGAAAAAATCAGAAAATCTGAAAAATTATTCCATTGCTGCAAAAAGGTGTGAAATCTGATAGAACTTTAGAACTTTAGGACAAAAATATTACTCTCTTATCAACTGCACTTATGACTGTTGTGGGCAAAAATGAGTTGATTAATATTTTGTTGGCTGTGTATATGGAAAATGGTAAATAAAATCGGAGAATTTACTTATTCGGTAATTTAGAAAAGAAACAAAACAACTAGTAACTTGGAGTAGAAGTTTCACCTGATTAGTCACTAACATCTTTATTCTCTTTTCGCTTGTCTTTTTGCTTTTGTGTGCATTAGTTTTAACTAACTTTTTACTTTTGTAAAAATGTTTGTGGGTATCATTGCTGTAAGCCCTCACGAGACTACAACTCGTCCACTAGGGACACCTAGGGGTTTAAAGGCTTGTTGCATATGCTAAATGCAACCGTGATCCCTACGAAAGTGGCTTAGTTAATTATGTTATTTTACTCTATGTTTTGCTCGAGGACTAGCAAAATGTTAGGTATGGGGGTGTGATGAGTGGTATTTATATCACTTATTCCCACTCATTTAACATAATATTTCGAATAGTTTCTCGATTTTTGTGAACGTTTTGATGTATTTTTTGTTATTTTGCAGATAAATAAAGTTTGGAAAGCATTAGAGGCAATTTGGGGCAAAAACGGACAAAAACGCGTCAACAAGGATATTTTGGTCTTAAGCGCGTCGCGACGCCAAGACTTCAGCGTCGCGACGTCTAAAATGCGCCGAACAGTGCTAACGTGCGCCGGGTCCACAAATCAGAATCTGAGAAAAGTCTGACTTTGCTAAAATGCGCCGTGACACGTGTCACCATCACAGCCGATCTGTTAAAATGCGCCGTGCCACGTGTCAACATCCTACGGTGCCGACATTCATCATCGCCACGTGTGCCACATGTCATCCTACGTGTCTCCATGTCATCAGCCACGTCAGCAAGTCAACAAGTCAAAATTGCTACTTGTCGTGCCACATCATCATCAGCCAATCAGAAGCTGCCACGTGTCGAAATATTACGGTGCCGACAGTCTCTTTCCCACGTGTCGCCACGTCACCGCCACGTCATCGCCACGTCAGCATCAATTATTGGATATCCTATCCTTATCTGACACGTGGCGGATAAGAATCTCAGCGACCAATCAGAAGCCGCCACGTGTCACAATAATTGAAGCCCAACCACCGCGCCACGTGTCACCTTATCAGCTTATCCAGAATCTTCAAACCGGTGAACCAGAGCGTGCCACGTCGACAACATCTGGCGTAGCGACGCTGGAAACCAAATTTTGCCTATAAATTGAGCTCGAGATTTCAGAATTCAGTGCACCATTCTCTCCCATTTCTTTGATGTAAATAGGGAGTTCTTCTCTCTCTAAGTTTCGTTTTAATTTATAATTTTTAGTTTTGTAATAATTTTAATTACTTTTTGTAATAATAGTAATTTACTTTCTTTACTTTTTACAGTTTTTACTATTCACCATGAGGAGGTAACTTCCCCAGCTAGGGTGAAAGGTAATTCTTTTACTATTGCTATTTAGATTAATTTCCCTTAAAAATAATATATTCACTATTTAAAATATTGACTTAAAAAGGATACCGCTATATTGGTCGGTTGGTAATTTAATCTTAATCTGGTTTAAACCTGACTAATCAAGGATACCGCCAGATTGGTCGGTTGGTAATTTAATTTTGGTTCCGCCTTTATGGCTGGTTTATGGATAAATATTACCGCCTTAATGGCTGGTTGGACTTAATTTGACTTAATCAGGATACCGCCAGATTGGTCGGTTGGTAATATTATCACGAGTTTATATATTATTTTATGGGAGATATCTAAATTAGTAGTAGTAAAAGTAATTCCTTTTGCCTTAGCATTTTATTTTATTGTAATTTTCTTTTCAGTATTTACTTTACCGCATTTTTACTTTATGTCTTTTACTTTCAAGTTTTTACTAGCCCTAGTTATGTGTTGTAACTAAATTAGTTATCTGGGGTTGTGATGAAATCCAATATCACCGTTTTATAAGGGTTAGATTATAGCTTGGGTAATATAAAGATTTATTTATTGAGTCTTAAACTTAATGCTTTTTAATTAACTGGCCATTAATTAAGTTGATTAGGTAAACTTAAAATGAACTAGACATAGGGATTTTAAGTTTAAGACCTTAGACTCAATAGCTCACGATCTTTCTTGAGGATAGATAACCCTTTAATAGATTTCCTTACAGGATAAGAATATACCTGTCGGGCGGGGGTAGCCATAATTGGAACTTAAACTTAATGAATCCAGATAATTTGGTTGACATAGACATATGGTTCAATTGGATTATACTAGGTATTTGTAATTGACCATCGGAATAGGCTTTTACATAAATTAGTGTTCCAGGTTAATAAATCAATATTTTACCCAACTTTAAGATAACCACTTCATCTTTAAAATGATATTGGAAGAAATCACAACCCTATATAGTTTTTAATATTGAATTTTCTTAAAATCTACTTTCAAACAATTTTATTTACTTGTCTTTAAATTTAGAACCGTCACCATTTCAAATCAATTAAACAACATGTTAGATACTAGTAATCATTTGACCTCATATAATTAATAACTTAGGTATTAAGTCCTCGTCGGATCGATACTTTTTATACTACTTGAACGATACGTACGCTTGCGTTATACGTGTGTGTTTACGCCGGTCAGTGGGTTCCAGAGCGAGTTATCTCCGGAATAAGTTTAGATCGGATTGGACTGAGCTCAATGTTTCTCCATTCCGGAGTGAAATGTCATCATAGTGACGTTACTTCGGAGTAACGTCACTCCGGGATCGGAGTCTAACCTCTCCGATCCGAAAGTCTTCGGACTCCAGGGGTCAGCCTGACCTTTCATGTTTACTAGTACTGTTATTACGAGATTATCATACAGTAAGTATACATTGTCAAGTTTTAATAAAAGATAAGTAATAGTGTCGAACCTATAAGGATTGAAATCAAACTCACACTAAGTACTATAATTAATAAACCTAACTTTATTTAGAAGCAATTTAAAATAAACTAAATTAAAACTAAAAAAACTGAAAAAATAAAAAGTCAAAACGTTTAACTCAGATAGACAAGGATGAGATAAATTTTAGAGTCTGATTTCACCTAACTATCCATTATGTATTTGTCATATCAATCAATTATTACTCAATTTCTTAATTTATAAGCCAAAAATTCTAAATTATTATATTCCCTCTCCCGAGCTGAGTGAAAATATTTTTAATTACTGACTTCGACATCTCTATAAAAATAAAATAATTAAAAACTCTTTACGCACTGTGATTCTTTGTTAACGACTTCGAAAGAATTATGGGTCGTCCTGAACTCTATAAAAATTTCGTAGATTATATTTTCTATATCCTATTCAAAATCCTCTCTCCCGAGTGATATATTTTAAACATGCAACCATCTAATTTGTGGCCAACAAATCAGAAGCATTAAACACAAGAAAATATAAATAAACTGAATTAAAACTTTATGATAATTAATTTGGCAATCAAACACATAGGTTCAAGCATAGGCCACATCATCCTCTAGAATAATAAAATTAGTTCATGACTAAATTAATTAACAATAAAATCTAAATCAAGAACATGTTGAATATCATAAGAATTTGAAGAAATAAACTATAAGATAAAACCTGAATTGAATCCATTCGTCTTTGGACGTCACCGACTCACCGTCTTCATCTTATTTTCTTGCTCTTCAGTCCTCTCATTGGATCTCTCTAAATTATGTGTTTAGAGCTCTTTTGTTGTGTCTTTTTCTCCCCTTTAGGGTTTGGGACACACTTATCTATGTATGGGGAAGTCATGGAGTCATTCTGCTTGTAGAAAACAGACTTCTTATGATTTTGAAAATCTTCCGGGGTGTCGCGACACCATCATATCAGGAATTTACACGTTTTTCATCATGTTGGGCGTCGCGACGCCTCCCACTTTACCAAGATGAATGGTTTTTGCGTTTTTGCTTCCATATGTACTTCCGTTGCATCCTTAATCTCCTAAAACAAGTCCATTTGCCCCAAAATCCATGTTTTAATGCTTCCTATCAATAAAACATAAAACAAACTACAAAATATATTAAAATGACACGAAACCTAATAAAATAATAAGCTAAGAATGTAGGAATAAGTGAGTATAAATCACACTTATCAACTGTAGTACTAAGACAAATGTCACTCTCTCCTTGGACCTTTGTCTGATTGCAGCAGTTCCACTAAGGAGAGGTGATGAGGAAGATTCAAATGTATGTCGACATGTGTCCCTGGTTGCAGGGCTAAATCTGAACACTTATTCCACTCTTTCATCATACTGTTTATTTGAAATAAATAGTGCTTAGGATGATGATACAAAATAAATTACAACAAAACTTGAAAAATAAAACACACAAGAGTTATGACCATTCATAAATTCTCAAAGAGAGAAATCTATGGAGGAAGCTGATTTATGAAGTGTTCGAGCACCTCTATTTATAAAGATGCTTGACACCTCTTCTTCCAATTTGCAAACTTGCAATTTGCAAGTTTGCAAATTACAAATCTCATTTTTTTTATTATATATATTTTTTCAAAAGTTGCCATCCACAGAAAAGTGATGACAACCTTTTTCCTTATTTTTTCTTATTTTAATTAATATATTAATATATTATAATATATATATATATATATATATATATATATATATATAAAATCTTGGTGGGACCTCCAATATAATATATATATATATATTATATATATAAAATCTTGGTGGATCCTCTAAAATATTTTATATAAATATATAATATAATAATAATAAAATACATGTGTGGGTAAATACATTACAATCTCATTTTATTGCCAATCTAAATATGATGAATGTTTTCCAAGTTCGATTAAAATCTAGCTCTCCCAAGTTCGATTTAAATCTAACTGGCACGTTCTTTTGGGTTTCTGGGTCTTGGAATTCAAATTTCATATCTATTTTTCTGTTAAACATCCAAAACATTATTTTACTTACACAATAAATAAAAATCACACTAAAAATATATAAAACATAAATATAATAATTATTTTATAAATGTGATAAATTAAGAAGATTAATGAAATTATAAATGTAAAATGATTAGTTTCCCTTTCATTAAATGTACATTTTTTAATGTTCATCACTAACCTTCTAGGGTTCCGACCCTCTCCGCCAGCCTTTGATTCACCATGGTGGAACTCTAGGGCCAAGATTGCTCTTTGTAGCTTCTGCTTCATGGTCTCTTGCGTTTCCGGAACAGTGACCATCTCAAAATGTACGTATTGAGTTTTGACATCCAACGATCACGATCCTTATCATTCTTCAGCTATATTTACATTATTTCTCTGATATTCTCACTTTTACCTACAATTCCTCAAAATTTTACTTTTTCTAAGGTTTCATGTGATGGCGAATATGCTCCCCATCACACACTTGTTGTGCTCATGCAACACTGAAAAAGTTATTTTTCTTGACTATTTTATTTTGCGAGCAAATTCTCGAACATGCAAGCATTCAAAATTGATGCTACTTTCCCAGATGCATGATACAATAAATATTACAAAAATTCTCAGGGATTCATAGAATAGAAATGCATGCAACACGCATTTCATATCAACCGATCATGCACATTAAGAATTTTCTAATTTCTCGATACATAGACTGAAATTTAAATATGGCAGTCTTGTATTTCTGTGAAAAATTGTCATATGCGTGAGTTTAGGTTCCCCACTGAGTCGTCAGCTTTAGGCTAATACGAACTCATTATCCTTATTTCTCGCTCAGCATACCTGAGCATACTTTTCTTGCTGGTGTATGAGGCGGAACTTGGATGCAATGAATAACATATTTTTTTCAGCTTTAGATTGTTCATGCGCACCATCCCTTCATTATATAGACTTATTGAGTATATTATGGTTAATGCATGCAAGTATTTTATATAAGAATGACACAAAATTCAATTTTAATTTGAACAATTCATGTTCAGTTAGTATTTCATGCTCTCAATCCATTTTCAACGGTTTGAGGTGCATGCATGTAAAAAATGCAATCATTTTATGTAATTTTTACTGGGAAGAACATAATAATTTGATGTCATTATCACAGATGGTGCTAATTTGATGTGGACGGTAAAAGTGAGATAAAGAAAAAACGTTTATTACCTTCAATTCGCTTGGCATGGCCTTTGAAGTCCAAAATCAATTCCAGGCTTTGTTCTGAAAGCTTTCTGTAGTTGAGCATGCACCTGCGTTTTGTAGGATAGAATCTTCCCCTCCATTTTTAATCGTTTGCAATAAAGTTGCTAATAAAGAGTGCAATATGCTATGCTTTAATTATATTTAGTGAGTAATGAATTTTCCTCAACCATATTATCTACAAACTCATTGGCTTATATAGGGTTACATGTGTGTAGGTGTCAATTTATGATTGTCACTTGTCCGTAATTGGATTCTTCTTCAGATACATGGTGTACATTTGGCATTATACATGCTCTATTATGACATTATGTGTAATTACACATGTTATTATACATGTTAAAACATGATTGCATGTTAATCTAAGTGGTTTGCCAGAGTGAGTCTTCTCCAGATCTTCATAGATCTTGGTTTTAATTGCTAATTTGATCTTGCTTTGATGGGTTCTTAGTTGGCTTATTGGCATTAAATCTGAGTTAATTTATAATATTCTGTGAATTTTGAGAACGTTGACTTATTTTGATTTGACTTTGGAAATTCATGAGATTGGATGGTGGTTTCCATTTTCGGAATTCAATGAATTTCGTTCATTGTGCTTGTATTTACTTGTGGTACATGAAATCGAAGTTCTGGGATGTTATTACATGCTATGATATTATCTTCTTTTTGGTTTTAAATTCTTGTTGATATTACGATTTGCAATTGGTATTCATTAGTGAAGAATAGACTAATAGTCATATGCTCTTACTTCTACTGTTTGTTTGTTAGGCTGGCTCTTTGTGTGAGTCACCAGAACGGGTTAACATGCTGAAGTCGGATATAGCATCACTAACAGAGAAGAATGCCGAGTTTCAAAACCAGGTCAGGCAGCTCACCGGTAAACTACGGCTGGCTGAACAAGGAAAAGATCAAGCACCGAAGCATGTGATGGTATTGGGTGAACAACACAAAGTTGGGCCTTTTGGAACTGTGAAGGCTTTGAGAACTAACCCGACTGACATTGTTGTCCCTGATGAATCTGTGAATCCACGACTAGCAAAGATTTTGGAGGAAGTTTCTGTTGGAAAAGAACTCATAGTTGCACTTGCAAATTCGAATGTGAAAGGTATGTTGGAGGTCTGGTATACCAACATCAAGAGAAGAGAGCGAGCATAACCAATTATCCCGTTGTAGCATTAGATGATCAGATTGCAGAATACTGCAAAACTAGTGATGTTCCAGTATATAAGAGAGATCCAGATGAAGGTATTGATTCGATTGCAAGGATGGGTAGTAACCATGCTGTCTCTGGTTTGAAGTTTCTTGTTTTGAGAGAGTTTTTGCAGCTGGGTTACAGTGTTCTTCTTTCAGATGTTGATCTAGTGTTCTTGCAAAACCCATTTGATTATCTTTACCACGATTCGGATGTAGAGTCTATGACGACTGATGGTCACAATAATATGACAGCTTATGGATATAATGATGTCTTTGATGAACCAGCCATGGGTTGGGCTCGATATGCTCATACTATGAGGGTATGGGTTTTCAATTCTGGTTTCTTTTACATAAGGCCTACAATTCCTTCTATTGAGCTTTTGGATCGTGTGGCTGATCGATTGGCTAAGGACAAGGCATGGGACCAAGCAGTTTTTAATGAGGAGCTCTTTTTCCCTTCACATCCTGGGTATTATGGGCTACATGCTTCTAAGAGAGTTATGGATTTCTATCTATTTATGAATAGTAACTCTCATTAAATTCACATTTACAACATATTGTTCTCTTGATACAAGTTGTTAGAACAATTTGCACAAATAATGAAAATGTTACCGTTCATCAGGAATATAAAAATCGAAGTAGGCTTGAGTCGCGGACTAGGTCGCTCTCTTTAAGACGTTTCGCGGCTCTGCCCGGAATTTGTGCTAGCAGTATTTCAGCCCCGCCGTCTCCAGGATAAAACAAGCCCAGATTAACACAGTCTCAATCGATTTTACACAAAACCGATTGGTATACTCACACCCAAAAAATTATATTTATTAGGCAAATTAACTTTTAAAATTTCAGTTATTGAAATTATTGTAATTATTTATTTTTCTTTTAATTCATAATCAATTCTGACAAAAGTAGGTTAATCTAATATTCACTTCCTGAGAGAAATGTGGTATATCTTCTCATATCCTCCTTCCTGGTTCCTTTCAAATTTTCCTTTGGATTGCTTTTGTTTAGTTTTTAACATGGTACTTCACATGGATACATATATCTTGTATAATGAACAAATCTTATCAAGGTGGTTGTTGTCTTCAATGGTAAAGAGCTTTTCTACACGCTAGCACTGAGTAGACCCGAACCGGAACCGGAACCGGAACCTTGGCCGGGTCTACCACTGAGTATGTCATATTTGTATATATTCTATGCATTATTTAAGTCGATATCCTTCTGGTGTTTGGATCGTGGATTTCTAAGCAGATGTGATTGGAAGAATCTAACATGGCTGCTCAAATGGAGTAGTAATCCTCGAAGTGGCATGTCCAAGTCTAACTACAATTCTACAGGCTACAGCATGTGATATATTGGAGTAGTAATCTTCATGTGAAATGGAAGCTGTTTAATGAAAGTAGCTGGATGTTTTTGATAAGCACCGATGAACTCAATGTCAACGCCTATTCATGATCATTTAGGTCCCCTCAAAACGATGGTTTGATAAAATCAAGAACTTAACGGTGCTGATCGCATGATACTACTAATCGTGTCGTGGGAGGTGAATCACCTGATCCCGCTCGCTAATTTCCAAAATAGGAAAAAAAACGACGACAGTCGAAATAAATTCAGAGTTTGTCGAGTTGATGATATTGATATGACCCAAAAAAACCAATAAGAAACCATAATTCCACAGCCATAACCGTCTGTCGCTTGCAGAAAACGAACCCTACCACTTAACGCTAGTATCTCAAAGATTCCAATTTAACGGTCGCCAAGAGAATTAATAGAAGAATTTGGTATACATGACAAATTATACCTATCCACACAAATAGTGATATAGATCCTTGCACTACCAATCTTGTGTGGCTTCAAAATCTCTCAAAACTGCCCCACTATGTCGTCTTCTTCTTCTTCTTCTGTGTTCTCTTTTTCAATATGATTAATTCCTCATTTTCATCAAACAACAAACATTGAATATTTGAATTCACTTTGCCTTTTGATTCAGGATTACATAGCCGTTGGTCTCCTGCTTACATGATTTCCCGCCAATTTTCATAAATAGTACAGTGTCGTTTAAAATGGAGAGATTTTCTCAAAGGGGAAGTGTTCTTTTGGGCTGTAGTCCTCAAAGATCATTCATGAACGCAGCGAACGGAAATTCGGAAATTGATTTCAGCGACGTGTTTGGTGGTCCACCGAGGCGGTCTTCAATGCATGAGATAGGATGCAGTTACAGTGAGGCTAAGGATGATGAAACAGTTGCTTCTCGTAATTCTTGGAATGGTGCTAGGGAGAAGCCGGTGTTTGGGGAAGATGGCTTGAACCGGGGGTTTTATCCAACTGAGAATTTCTTTGAAGACATTTTTAGCGGCACTGGGTGTTTGAGTTCTTCTCCAAGGAAGCGTGATTGGAACCCTTATTCTTCGTCACCAGGTTCTCGAGTCTTAAGCCCTGCACAGACTCTGCCTCCCAAAGCTGAGCCACCTCCTGCACAATTCAGGTTTGGGTTTACTTTTATATCCCCTTAACTTCCCCTTAAGTATCAGTTGTTTCTGGTTCTTGTTGTGATGAAACACACACAATAGAGAAGAAATGAGAGAAAAATTTTATTTGTTACTCACAAACAAAGAATTACAAGCTTAACCCTAAAGCTTTACAAAAACTCTCAACCTCTCTCTATTACTCTCACTTATGAGACTTTGGGATGCCTAACAATGGTCTGGGGGGCTCTAATTTATAGTGCCAAAATCGTGTGAACAGTGTCACATGGTTTGGCAAGGTGGCAGCAAGTTGGAAGCAAGTCCTCTCATACTTTCGGTGGATTTTGGTTCTTCTTCATGCTGTCAACTTCAACTTTCGGCGCTGGCTTCTAAGTATGCATGCATACTACAACAAATCTCCCCCTCGGTGAAGATTTGCCCAAAAATCTGAGCCGACCATTAATCATCCAAACCGGATCCTCAAAAGGATCCATCCCTGGATGCATCTGTATGACTGCCTACGTACCTTGAGTTGGGATCAAGCCAATCGTAGTTCTCTGTATCTCCCCACTCTGACTATGTGGAGAGTTTTGTCATCCCGGCTATGGCACAAATTTCAAGCTTCTCCTTCGGTAAAACCTTGGTGAACATATCGGCACCGTTGTCGTCGGTGTGAATTTTCCTGAGTTCTAACAGCTTTGAGCTCAGAACGTCCCGTATCTAGTGATACCTCACATCGATATGTTTTGATCTCGAGTGAAAAGTCGAATTTTTACCAAGGTAGATAGCAATCTGGCTATCGCAGTACAAAATGTACTTCTCCTACTTGAAACCCAATTCCTGGACCAATGTCTTCATCCACAGTAATTCCTTGCAAGCTTCTGTAACTGCAATGAATTCTGCCTCTGTTGTAGAAAGTGCAACACATCTCTGCAACCTCGACTGCCATGCTACAGCTCCTCCTGAGAGAGTAATCAGATACCCCGAAGTAGACTTTCGGGTATCCACATCTCCTGCCGTATCTGAATCGGTGTAGCCCATCAACACTGGCTAAACGCTTCCAAAATATAATCTCATTTTGGATGTGCCTCGTAGATACCGCATAATCCATTTGATGGCATTCCAGTGTTCTCTTCTTGGGTTTGACATAAACCGGTTGACCAATCCAACTGCGTGTGCTAAGTCTGGCCTCGTGCACACAATGGCATACATAAGACTTCCCACTGCTGAGGTGTATGGAACCTGTTTCATTTCCTCATTCTCTGTCTCAGTAGAGGGGCTATGTTGTGTACTCAATCTAAAGTGGGTAGCAAGAGGAGTGCTAATCGCTTTAACATTGTCCATCTGGAATCTCTGAAGTATTTTTTCGATGTACTCCTCATGTGACAAGTATAATTTCCTGGCTTTCCGATCATGACCGATCCTGATGCCAAGAATCTGTTTAGCTGGCCCCAAGTCTTTCATCTCAAAAGACTTACTCAGTTGTTGCTTCAAATTATCAATCATCGATTGATTCCGGCCAACTATCAACATATCATCTACATACAGCAGTAAGATGATAAAGTCATCATCAGAAAATTTCTGAACGAAAACACAATGGTCTGAAGTAGTATTCTTGTATTCATGCTCCCCCATAACTGACTCAAACTTCACGTACCACTGTCTCGGTGCCTGTTTCAAACCATAGAGGCTTTTTCCTGAGTCTGCACACATAATCCTCTTTCCCTCTGACTCTGAAGCCTTCTGGTTGCTCCATGTAAATTTCTTCTTCCAGATTTCCGTGAAGAAATGCGGTCTTGACATCCATCTGCTCAACTTCCAGGTCGAGGCTTGCTGCTAAGCTGAGTACCACTCTGATGGATGACATCTTCACAACTGGAGAGAAGATTTCATCGAAGTCAATGCATTTCCTCTGATTGAATCCCTTGACAACTAGTCTGGCTTTGTACCGGGGTTGTGAAGTATGCTCATGTTGCTTCACTCTGTACACTCATTTGTTCTTCAAAGCCCGTTTGCCTCTTGACAATTTCACCAACTCAAAAGTGTGATTGTCATGCAAAGATTTCATCTCATCTTGCATGTCTTCCTCCCACTTTTCTTTGTCTTTTGTTTCCACAGCCTCCTGGTAGCTCTCGGGTTCTCCCCCGTCAGTAAGCAGCACATACTCATATGCAGAGTATTTGGTTGAAGGTCGCCTTTCTCTGTCAGACCTTCTCTGTGGAACTGTTGATGTAGCTTCTGATACTGGTGGTTGATCATGATCATCTTCTCTGGGAGCATCATCAACTGTACTATCATGTCTGGGAACCTCATCTTCAAGTTGTACTGGCACCAGTGTATGAGGTTCTGGATTCACATCTCTGTATTGCTGATGCATTGTCTTCAATTCCTTCTGGATATCTTCTATGGTCTGGTCTTCAACAAAGACAACATCTCGGCTTCTGACAATCTTATTCTCCACAGGATCATACAGTTTGTAGCCGAAATCATCCTGACCATAGCCAATAAAGACACATTGTCGCGTCTTTACATCAAGCTTGGATTTCTCGTCCTTTGAGATGTGTACAAATGCTTTGCACCCAAAGACATGTAAGTGTTCGTATGACACTTCTTTACCTGTCCAAACTTGGTTAGGAACATTACCTTTTAGTGCGACCGCTGGGGACATGTTCAAAACATGTACTGTTGTGTTGAGTGTCTCCCCCCCAAAATGTCTTCGGGTGGCTTGTGACAGCAAGCTTCTGACTCTTTCGCATAAGGTTCTGTTCATCCTCTCAGCTAGGCCATTCAGCTGAGGTGTCTTCGGAGGTTTCGTTTGATGTCGGATTCATTGCATCTTGCAGTACTGATCAAACGGACCTCTGTATTCTCCACCGTTATCTGTTCTGATGCATTTGAGTTTCTTACCGGTTTCTCTCTCCACCAGGGCGTGAAACTCCTTGAACACTCCCAACACTTGATATTTTCTCTTCAAGGTGTATGCCCAGATCTTCATTGAATGATCATCTATGAATGTCACAAAGTAAAGTGACCCACCAAGTGTTCTCGTCTGCATCGAACCACATACATCTGAATGTATGAGATCAAGTACCTCCGGTTTCCGCTGAGGCGGGGAGCTCTGGAAGGACACTCTGTTCTGTTTTCCAGCCATGCAGTGTTCACACTTCCGTAAGTGTGAGTTCTTCAATTCGGGAAGAACATTCCGCTTGCGTAGTATCTCCATCCACGTTTGACTCATATGACCGAGCTTTTTATGCCATAACTCGGTTGCCTCATTACCGTTGACTGTATTTATGCTACTATTGGAAATCTTAGCATGTATCAAATACAGAGTTGAGTCTTTCTTACCTCGTTCAACCATCATTGATCCTTTAGTGAGCTTTCAGGTTCCGTCACTAAAGGTGTTGCAGAAGCCTTCATCATCCAGCTTGCCTGTTGAGATCAGGTTTAACCGAATATCTGGGATGTGCTTGACTCCTTTCAACACTAGCCTTGTCCCGTTGTCTATTTCAAGGCAGATGTCTCCAATACTGACGGCTTTGGACTGACCGTCATTCCCCATCCTTACAACACCGTAGTCTCCTGGTGTGTAAGATGAAAAGAAGTCTCTGCGAGATGTGGCGTGTATGGAGGCGCCACTATCTATCACCCAACTGGTCTCGTGGCTGGCAAGATTCACAACATCTTCTTCATACATTATGCAGAATTCTTTGGAGGTTTTTTCGGTGGTAGTAGCAACTCTTTCTTGATTAGAGTCACCATCTCTCCTGGACTGCTCGTTCTTCAGTTTGTAACAGTCCCTCTTCATATGGCCTTTCTTTTTACAGTGGAAACATTCAATTTCCCTAGTTCTTGATTTACCTCGGTTCTTGTCTGGTCTACCTGGGCCTCGGCTTTTACTCCTCCCCCTTCTGGTGTTCTTTTCTGTCACTAGAGCTTCTGAGGTTGAGGCTGAGGCTGATGCTGACTTCTGCATTCTCGTTCTCTTTTCTTCCTCGAAGATCCTGGTTTTTGCCATCTCCATAATGACTTTCCCATCTGCGGCTGAATTTATTACCGTAGATCTGAACGTTTCCCAAGATTCTGGTAACATATTAAGGAGTATTAAGCCATTTACCTCATCACCGAAGTCTATGCCCAATCCCGACAATTCTTTCATGGTGCCGAGGAAATCGTTGATATGGTCCGCCACAACTGTATCTTCCTGTTATTTCAACCCCATCATCTTCTTGATGTAGTACAACTTGTTGTTGCCAGTCTTTGCTCAGAAAAGCTCCTCCAGCTTTCTCCATAAGACACGTGCATTTGTTTCTTCACTGACATGGTTGACGATACTATCGTCGATCCACTGACAAATAGTACTACATGTTTTCTGGTGAAGATTAGCCCACTTCTAATCGAACATTCCTTCTGGTTTCTGCTCCAGAAATACCGATCCATCATAGTCATTCACATACAGAAGGTCTTTCATCCTTCCTCTCCATGTGAAATAGTTTATACTGGTTAACAAAACCATTTTTCCGTTGCCCCATCCATTACAAAAAATTCTAGAAATAATTTCAAAAAACGGAGCTCACCGTTGCGTCAGGAATGGTCATAAATGGTGGAAATGACACTTCGTTTGTCAAAATCCGACACAAGGACCAAATTGCAAATTTCAGAAATTATAGGGATCAAAGTGCAATTTCCAAAAGTTTAGGGGCCAAAGTGAAATTATGGAAAAGTACAGGGATTAAATTACAATTTCCAAAAAGTACAGGGACCTATCTGAAATTTACCAGGTTTATGCTAACGTGGCAAGTGTTGCTGACGTGTCAGACACGTGGCGCTGACTGGATGCACACGTGGCTGCTGACTGATATGCTGACGTGGCTTGTTGACTGGGCTGCTGACTGTGCGTGACTGATGACGTGGCGGATGACTGGGCGCTGAAGTGGCGCCACGTGTGTCGTCTTCTTCCTTGGGAGCGCGTGCGACGCGTGTGCGCGTGGGCGGCGCATGGGACAGCTACTGGAAGGCGCGTGCAGCTGTTCTGGACCTCCGATCGATCGCCAGAAAATACCACCGTGCTCGTCTCGCCGTGAAAAATCCGATGGTATGCTCAAAATCGATTTTCGACAACTTTCGTCGGAACCGACTTTCCGAACCGAATCTCTGTTACCGAGTTTTGGGATCCCACCATGGAACCTTAGCTCCCGATACCACTTGTTGTGATGAAACACACACAATAGAGAAGAAATGAGAGAAAAATTTTATTTGTTACTCACAAACAAAGAATTGCAAGCTTAACCCTAAAGCTTTACAAAAACTCTCAACCTCTCTCTATTACTCTCACTTATGAGACTTTGGGATGCCTAACAATGGTCTAGGGGCTCTAATTTATAGTGCCAAAACTGTGTGAACAGTGTCACACGGTTTGGCAAGGTGGCAGCAAGTCCTCTCATACTTTCGGTGGATTTTGGTTCTTCGTCATGCTGTCAACTTCAACTTTCGGCGCTGGCTTCTAAGTATGCATGCATACTGCATGTATACTACAACAGTTCTTAATATTTTGAATGTTTCTAGCTTCTCTGTGTGTCCAATGCGTGGCATTTAGAAACATCTTCATTGAACAAAGAAAGCTCTCCAGTTGACATGTTGAAGATCTGTAAGCACATCAATATAACTCTGTTTGCAGGAGAATTGTCAAATAAATTGCCTCCAGTTTTTCCTTCTATCCTCTTTTGTGCTATGAATCTCATGTATTTTAATTTAATTTCTCTATTGATTCATATAACTGAAAACCAAATTAAGGCTTGTTAAGTTTCCTTCATTCTTCATTTTTGTATACATGTTAGTGCATGTTTGCTTTTCAATATGTATGCTGATTAGAATTTGTAAAATTCCATATTCCACTTTCTGATTATGGCTCATGTTTTTTGTTGGCAAACTTCAACTTCATTTTATTTCACAGCCTCCCTGCTAAACTGACAAAAGGGATGGAACTTTCAACATTTGGTTTAGCTCCTCGTGGTCCATATAAAAGCAAGGATGGTGCTTCAGCTGGTGTTAGCCATTATTCATCTCCTCTTTTGAGATCATCAAGCCTAAACCAGGAAAGAAATGATACTCGATCTTCTTGTCCCCAAAGCATTTTATCCCGGGAGTTTTCTCTTAGCAACAAAGATGCTGATATAGATAGAGGAGGTGATTCAAAAGTGGAATCAAATAGTTCAGAAGTTATGACTAGTGGCAACCAATTTCACTTCTCAATATACAAATGGGCAAGCAAGGGAGTACCGTTAGTTATGTCTCTTACGGGAGGGAATAGTTCTGAATCAAAAGGAGGAGAAACATTGCATGATACTAAACTTCCATCAAATGATGGAGTATCTGCAGATACTAAGTCCTTCACAATGGAACGCGATAAACAAAATAACAGTATACCTCCCAATACAAGCACTCAAGATAGAGTAGAAACATGGCCAAGATCTGAACCTGGTGATACTATTACTACCTCGCAAAAGAAAGGAGAACAAACAAAATCTCATTCACAGCCTGTCCTAGGTTTGCATAATAAATTAAAGAAGGTTTCTGAAGAAGCTAACAAGCCTGAGTTGAAACCTGTATGTTCTCTGTTGTCCGATGATGATTATGAACCAAGTGAGTCATGTTCTAAATGAATTATGTCAGCAGAGAATTGCTCTCCTTATGATCTTATTTCACATTTATCTTCCTTCAACTAAAAAGTGCTTTTGTTTTGTATTCTGTGCAGGCAATGAGGTAGAGATACCCAAAAGGACCAGTGAAAAAGAAAGCAAAGTGAAAAGTACTAAAAAATCATCTGTAGTTCCTGATTTTAGTAAAAACAAAAAGAAACAAGATGGAAAGCAGAACAGTGCAGAAGTTGGTAAAGGTATCTTACAAGGTTCACCCATGAACTTGAGAGATCGCGGAAAAACCAGATTTAAGGGAAAGGTTAAAGAGTTTGTTAAGATTTTCAACCAGGAAAGTTTATCCAAGTCAAAAATTAGTGTTGATCCTCAGAGTCAGATTTCTAGATGCAAGGATTCAGCTAATTCAAAAGCAGAGAAGGAAGCAAACTTTAGCAAGATTGCAACAGATGAGAAAATTCACACATCCATTGAGCATGAGAAAAAACCATTCCCTGATTCTCCTATCATGGTACTTAATTAGCAGTATTTTGATTTCACTCAGTCACATACCAATGAGGCATTGGATGTGACACCTTCCTGATACAAAAGTCATTTTCTTTTTCCCTCAAAAAAGGAATGTTTTTGATAACCTTCCAGGTTAATGGAAATCTTCCACACTCGGAGAAACATCAGTCTGCCTCTAAGAACACCAACCGTATGCTTAATGGAACTTCTGGACGGAAGGATAGCTCAAGTACTGGTTAGTTAATCTAATCTTTTGTTGGTGTACAAGTGGATTTATTTAGTACATGTCAGATGGTAGATTACGAGCTGCACCGGCTTTTTCTGTATCTTATCATCAACTATGGTGAAATAATAGCTTAAGATAATCTAATGTCTCATGCCTTCCCATTATGGACATCTAATTTGTTTCACATAGAAATTTGTGGACATGTCAAAGTCAATTCTTTAGAAAGAGTGCCTATTTGCTGCAATTTCTGTTGCTTTTTTTCTTCTTCCTCAGTTGGAACATTTGCACTCTACTACTACTACCTGTTTGACATATAATTAACTTTTTGGATTTAGCATTTGATGTACTTTTTCCAGAATCAGAAGGTAACGGCTCAAAGGCAGTTACTGGAGATATAGAGGAGTCCTTCCAGGGAAACTTTCTGGTATGTGATTTTCCATATAGAAGAGAAAAGGTGGTGCTAAGTTATTTTATACACGTGAATCCCATACCACATACTATATAGTCATATAGACAAACATCTGATAAGAATAAGGTTTACGTTTGAGATTTTGCTTACATATGACAGCAAGGGCATTATGTTCTACATGTATAAGTCTAGTTATAATTGCATTTCCTGTTAAATTAGCTTACATGGGATTATGGACATGTAAAGGAATTAACAAAAGATGAGAATAATCTACAAAATACTAGCAATGATCCTGAATAGATCCAGGTGATATACAATACATCCACTGAAAACATGTTTCTTCCAATTTTGTTGTGAAGCAGTAATTTTGAAACTTCAGATGATGCAGGACATTGATGTTAAAATACGAAAATGGTCAAATGGAAAGGAAGGAAACATACGCTCATTGCTGTCAACTTTACAATATGTGAGTACAATTTTGAGCACTTTTTTCCTTCTTTTTGGTGGTGGCAATGAATCTCTTATCTCATAAAATGTAATTTAGTAGCATGATTCTTTATTTTTGTGCCAGTGCAACGAGCACAATTAACCCTACGTACGTTATCTTATTTTTGATGAGATTTAATGTTTATTCTCTTGAGCCATATTCTGTGCACTTTCTTGATTTCTTGCAACTAATGTTAGCCAAAAATGCAGGTTCTATGGCCTGAGAGTGGGTGGAAGCTTGTTCCTCTTGTTGACATAATCGATGGAGATGCAGTTAAAAGATCTTATCAAAAAGCTTTACTCTGCCTACACCCAGATAAACTGCAGCAAAAAGGGGCAACTTCTCAACAAAAATACACTGCAGAAAATGTTTTCGATATTTTGCAGGTAATGCTCCGACCTATGTGTTTATTTTCTTCCATCGGGGGACTAGTTATGAGAATGCTCAGATGGATATGTGGGTGGATTAGGAAAGACAGAGTTAGAAATGAAGTAATTAGGAAGAACTTAGGGGTAGAATTGATTGATGAGAAAAGAGAAATAAGATTAAGGTGGTTTGGACATATCCAACGTGAGTCTTTTAAGTGATCCAGTGAGAAAAGTAGAGTAAATGATGCTGCCATATGCCAAATAAAGAAGAGGGAGATCTAAGTTGACATGAACAGAAACCATAAAAATAGACCCAAGTTTTATGGAGCTTGATGAATCAATGATCTCAGAGAGAGCACTATGACGTCAAAAGATTCATGTAGTCAACCTCACGTAGTGGGAAAAGGCTTTGTTTGGTTTGGGGGACTAGTTATGATTGCCTTCTTTTCATTTCATTATTTGGCTTGACAATATCTCTTTTCATTTTGGACTAATGGAATGAGTTGGTTGCTGCAAGTAACATCTAGTTTAAGAATCTTTAGCTGCTATCCACACAAAAACAAATTGGCTGGTGAAATATTTAGGTGGCAAGACAAATTTTCTTTTGACTGAGTTTAGGCTTAACTTTGCATCTACTGGCATACAGGATGCATGGACTCATTTCAACTCACTTGGTTCACTGTGATTGGGAAATGTTCTATGGCAATACCTTGTCAACAACATTACATCCACCAGATCTTGCTAATCTCTTGAACGTGTACGTAAATGAAATTTATTGTTTCATGTAAGCATCATTTTGATTGTTCAAATTGGTTATTCAACATCTGTTACATATAGCATTCGAATTGCCGCATTGTGTATATCACAAACGTGCTTTCTAGAAAGGGCTTCAATCACAACTGTTACGCAATTGTGCTAGGAGAGAGCATTGGTGCTGTGCTGTTGTGGTTTTGGGTTTCCAGTTATATGAAAGTTGCTACTGCCAGTTTGTGAAATTTTGTCAAATTACCCAACTATTTGAATTGATGCACATTGACCAATCAGAAAAATAAGTGAGAGGTGTTGAGACTCGACCAAATTAATGAAAATGAATTAATGCACATTGGGTCCTCAAAGTTTGAATTTATCCAAGGTTCTGACTAGGGATGGTAACGGGTCGGGTATAAGATGAGTATGTCAATCCCCGCATCCGTACCCGCGTGATATATAATATCCCCGATCTCAGGCCCATCATTCGTGCGGGTACGGGTCGGAGATTCCTTGTATAAAAAAATATACTCGTTCTCATCCCATATCCCATTTTATTTATTAATTATTTTTTATCTTTATGTTTTTTTCTTAAAAAAATATCAATTAAAAAATTATTGTAACAAATAGATAAGAAATAAAAATACGAAATTAACAAATGTATGTTTAAATTTACTTTAGTACTTAAATAAAAAGAAAAATACATAAGTTACTAAATAAATACTATTGTTGTAGAATTCTCTTTTTAAAAACAAAATGAAATGTATTAATTAATATTGATAGAAATCTCATCTTTAAAACAAAGAGAAAAATATTATATTAAATTGAACAAATAAATTATGTTTTTCCTATTTTTTATTTAAATAAGTAATTAATTTTTTGACTCAAAAATTAATAATTAAAAAGTCAAAGTCAAATACGCTTATTGAGTGGATATGGGTTAGAGAGTCTTATACCCATACCCAGCCTGTATACCTAACGTGTATTAAAAATTATACCCGCACCCGGCCCGTTTTTAAAAACAATCGTTAAATACCCGCCCCTAATATCTCGGGCCCCCGCGGGCCCCCATCCCTGTAGGGATTTTTTCCATCCCTAGTTCTGACCCTATGCAGAATTAACACAATAAATCAAGACAAGTCCTGACTATTGATTCTATGAATTTCTAACACGCAACCTCAATATCAAACAATTAAAATATAATGAAGAATATTAAAAGCAATCACACAAAATCAACACAAATATTTTGGTGACGAAGTGGAAAACTCGTGCGAGTAAAAAACCACTCTGGGTATCTCGGCTACCAGCCCAAATCCATTATCAAGAGAAAAACTTACATCGATGGTAAAAGACATATATCGACAACTCCACTGACTCTAATACCTATAGATTGCAAGAACTCAAAGAACTCATCAAGCCCGCACACCACGATTTTCTTCAAAACCTCTGAAGTCTCTGAGTGAATCAACTCTGCAACTCTGAATGTCGGAACTCCGACTGCCAATCTTCATCCTTGCCAACCTTTATGACTAAAGAAGTTTAACTTATTAAAGATTTTAGCTTTAGAAGGGGTCTGCGGCCTAAGGAAATTCTATTGCCATGGATACTGAAGAGTTGGTGAGGCTGTGCGGGTCTTTGAACATCCAAGGCAAGGAGAACAACACGATCGTGTTAGACGAAGATTTAGTGGTAAAAGGAATTGAACTTTTAGGCCACTCGCTGGTGGGGAAAGTGATGTCGACAAAAGGGATCAACATAGAAGCTTTCAAAACGGGTATTATACAGATCTGGAGGACTATAAAGGAGGTTTTTGTGGAAAGCCTTGGGAACAATATCTTCATCCTCCATTTTTCCTCAGAGATAGATAAGAGAAGGGTTTTGGCGTCGGAGACATGGCATTTTGATAATTCTTTGCTAGTTCTTGCTAAAATAGTGGGGGTTGGAGAGGTATCACAACAGAGATTCACCCACACTTCTTTTTGGATCTAAATCCATAACATCCCGGTCATGTGCATGCATGATGAGTGGTAATTATATCACTATTTCCCACTCATTTAACCTAATATTTTGTATATTTTCTTGAGTTTTGTGAATATTTTGATGTGTTTTGTGTTATTTTGTAGATAAATAAAGTTTCAGGACATTCTGGAGGTAATTTGGGGCCAAAACAGTGAAAACGGACGAAAAGGGCAAAATGGTCATTATGCGCGTCGCGGCGTGGCGCGCAAGCCTTTGGCGTCGCGACGCCTAACGTGCACCAGGTCCATGCTAACATGCGCCGGGTCCACATGTCAGAATCTAAAAAGTTTGACTTTGCTAACATGCGCCGTGCCACGTGTCACCATCACAACTGATTTGCTAACGTGCGCCGTGCCACGTGTTATCATCCTACGGTGCCGACAATCACCATTGCCACGTGTCACTCCACGTCAGCATCCACATCATCAGTTGACCGAGTCAACGTGCCACTTCACCGCCACGTCATCATCATCCAATCATGAAGTGCCACGTGTCGCAATCCTATGGTGCCGACAGTCGCCATCGCCATGTCAGCGCCACATCAGCATAATAATTGAGTTGTTAGCCGCCTCGCCACGTGTCGCCTTATCTCCTTATCCAGAATCGCCACGTGTCATCACCTCAGCATGCCACGCTAAAAAACGCTGGCATCGCGACGCTGGAGGCCTATCCGCGCCTATAAATTGAGCTCGAGATTTCAGTTTTAGATGTACCATTCTCTCTGAATTCTCTGATGTAAATAATGAGTTTTCTATCTAGTTTCTTTTAATTTTTAGTTTTGTAATTAATTTTAATTACGTTCTGTAATAATAGTAATTTACTTTCTTTATTTTTTTTTACAGTTTTTACTATTCACCATGAGGAGGTAACTTCCCCATGCTAGGGTGAAAGGTAATTCTTTTACTATTGCTATTTAGATTAATCTCCCTTAAATATAATATATTCACTATTTAAAATTTGACTTAAAAAGGATACCGCTATATTGGTCGGTTGGTAATTCATTTTAATCTAGTTTAAACCTGACTAATCAAGGATACCGCCAGATTGGTCGGTTGGTAATTAAATTTTCTTACCGCCTATATGGCAGGTTTATTTTGGTTCCGCCTTTATGGCTGGTTGGACTTAATTTGACTTAATCAGGTTACCACTTATATGGACGGTTGGCGTTACACGTCCATTGGAAGGGTGATTGATTCGATGCTTTTCCGGTTTGTCTACCCAACGTCTTTCCTCGCTGTTTCGGGGTTCGGGTTGTTATTTCCACTCTGTTTCGCTGCTGTTTTAAGGGTATTTTCTGGTCACTGTTTTGGGTAGTTTCGGGGACTATTTTGGGTAGTTTCGGGGACTGTTTTAGGGGCTAAATAGTGCAGTTTTTTGGTGCGGTTTTAGGTCAGTTTCTGGGTGATTTCAGGGGTGTTTTCCAGGTCTAATATTGCGACAAACTGGACAGTGCAGTGGGCTTTAAGGGCGTGCAGTTTGGTGTGTGCAATGGGCTCAAAAGACAGTGCAGTGCAAGGAAGATTAGGCAGCAGTTTGGGCAGTGGGCGTGAAGGGGGCTTTGTGCGTGCAGCGAGGGGACTCGGCGTGAGGTAGATTTTAGGGTAATTAACTGGCAGTCTAGGGAGGCAGTTTGACGTGATAAAGGGGGCGTAATATTGTGGGAATGGACTGATTTTGTGTGTTGTTTGTTGTTGAGTGGGCTGGTCTACGTGTCTGGCTCGTGGGGCTGCAGGGTTTGTTTTGTTTTGAGGGAGGGTTTTGGTCAGTGGCTGAAGGTTTGTTAGGCGTGGAGTGCTTGAGGGGCAGGTGGCTTGAAGGGGCTGTTACGTGAGGCTTTTAGGTGGCGTTGATGTTTGATTGAAGCAGTGAGGCTGGTTAACGTGGAGCAGGCAGATGCGTGGAATTGGTGTTTGGTCAGGCGTGAGTGCTGAAGGAGTTTGAGGGCTGATTGGAGTTTTTGGTCAGGCGTGAATGGGCTGGTGGCTGATTAGTGCGTGAGTGTGTGGCTGGTAATGTGTGTTTTGGCTTGTGCGCAGGGAGGCAGTAACGGGTTAAGGCTAGGGGGCTGTCGTGAAGGGAGATTACGATCGATGTGGGAGGGTGAAGGCAGTAGCGTGAAGGGCTTTAGGTAGCGTGAAGGGTGTTACGTGTCTTGGCCGAGAGCTGTGTGTTTGTTTTTGTGTGTAGCTTAGGTCTTTTTTTGTCGAGAGCGAGCCCTTTAGGGTTGCAATTTGTTGTGTTTTTTTGTGAGAATGAGCCAGCCAGCCTTTGGAAAGATGGGTGAATGGTTCTTTTTATAGGCCAAGGGAGGGGGTTTTACCTTGTTTGGGTAGGAGAATGATTTGTGTATTAATTGGGGATATCTTTTAATTAAAATGAGATAGGGAAAATCTTTTAATTAAGAGAAGTGATTTGATTTATTCTTTTTAGTTAAGGATATGATTTATATAATTTAGGAAGGTGATTTAATTTAATTTAGGAATGTGTTTTATTTAAATAGGAATTTAATTTAATTTAATTTCAAGTTCAATTTAATTGGTGAATGTGATTTAATTTAATTTAAGTTTATTTTAATTGGTTTTAATTATTTAATTTGTGAGATGTGTTTTAAATATTTTAATTATTTAATTTGTGAGATGTGTTTTAATGGGTTTGGTGTGTTTTAAAACAGAGGTCCAACAAGCGAACCCGAAGCGAAACAAGCGAGTTAAATCTGACAAAATGCTAATTTCCAACTTTACCCTTCCAATGTCCGTTTCTCGCGACTTTCACAACTAAAAAGGTAGTGTCTCCATACGAGACTCATCATCGGGCTGATATGCAAAAATGCAATGCCTACAATAAGTAAATAAAGAAATATTCTCAGAGGACGATGGGGGTCCGAAGTAACCACTTAAATCTCTGCCCACTTAAGCTCTTATCGCCTTTTGACAGAATATCATTTAAACACTTCATCAATAGAATATCTTAGACATTTAAACTTAGTATTACACTTCAATTCACAATACAATATGTGTAGAATTATATGTGTATATGTGTATTAATCAATCAAGCTTAGACGAAATTACATGGGTAAGATTACACTTTTAATTCTCAACCAAGTATGCAACACACAATTAAATTTCAACTTTATCATTATGTGTATGCTTGTGATAATTGAACACTCTAATATTAACTTAAATCTATACTACCAAGTTTATTGTAATATAATATATGATTTTACTAAGTTAATATTATGATAATATAAATTAATCTAAGTCTATTTTAATATAAAAGTAATCCCATGATTAATTTTGTTAGTGACATGTTCATTTATTCGTTCTAACAAACTTATCCAGTGATTTCACGTTCGTGTAGCATTCATAAACACATTCGAACGAAGTATTCCAGAGAGGTCACGTGCGTGTAGCGTTCGAGAATGCGTTCGAATGAAATGTTCCAGAGAGTTTATGTTCGTGTTGAGTTTGAATACGCATTCAAACATTCTTTGGCAGAAGACTGGCGTTCGAGTTGCGTTTGAAGACGCGTTCGAACGAGATTACGAAAAATCAAAATTTTGCCTACGTGTTCGTCGGGCGTTCAAATGCCCTGGCGTATTTTTCATGCACATGATACATTTTTTTTCCAGAAAATGGCTATTAACACATGTAAATTCTCATCTAACAACACTAAAAATAATAAGTTCTTAAGATTTTTGTTGTACAAGTGTCATTAAACGAAATTTAACATGCATCAAACAGATCTACTATAATCCAATATTCAACCTTAAACCATAAACCTTAGAAAAATAAGAAAAAACCTGGAAAAATATTGAAGATAATGAAAAGAAATCCAAGTCGAGATGTCTCTGTCCTTAAGAACTTATTAGCCCCCGCCTCGGTGCTCTACGAATGCTATGTGGCTAATGTTCTCCCAGGATTTCTTGGATGCTTCTTGTTGAAGGGGCACTCCTTTAACAAGATCTTGAACAAAGACAATGGTGGAAACTCTCTTTTACTTAAAAGACTATTTAAGACAAATGTATGAGACTTTTAATCTTATGGATACTAAATGAACTCTAGGCCTTTTAATTTATAGGCATGGAATGGTGCCTTTGAGGACACCCTTTAGTGTGGGGTGTAACCCTCTCAAGGGTTATACCCTTCTTCTTATGCCCTTTGAGGCATATAGTCTCATCTTCCCAAATTATAGGGCATGTCCCTACATGTTTGTGTCTTTCCCATAAGGCACAACCCAATGGACATGACTCTCCTACACACATACTATATATTTAGAGAATTTACAACAGTTCTATAAATGAAATTTTGATGCAGCTATTTGGGAAGAGAAACAGAAGGTTAGTCTTGGTATAGTGTTCAGGAATCACTTTGGGGAAGTCACTGTTGTGGCAGCTAGAGAAACAAAGTTTTATCGTCATGATGTGGAGCCAGCAGAAGCTGAGGCAATGCTTTGTGGTATTTGTTGTACTACAAAAGAAGGTTTGTCCTCGATAATTTTTGAATCAGATGTATGTAGTTAATTTAGTGTTGGGGAAAATTGAAAGTTATAAGAAGATTTCTTGAATTTTCTCTGATATTCAAAAGGTAGTTGAAATTTTGAGCTCTTGTAGGATTCAGTTTAGACCACGAGCTTATAATATAGTTGCTCATATGATAGTTAAGGTAGTTTGTAATAGGAATGTAATTGGTTTTTGGAGGAAGGATTTCCCTCCCATATACTCAATAAATGAAATGCATTACTCGCATGTGCAAGGATGGTCTAAGTTTTGGAGGTGTCTTAGGTCAAATTTTGAGTCCGATTCACCTTCCTTGGGGCCTTATTTCGAGAGAGGTGATGCAAGTATTAACTATCGAAAGAAGTAGATGAAATTGAATTTAGACTCCAAGTTGAACTTCTACAAGAAGAAAAAAAACAAAACAATTTGTATAAAAAAAAACAAAACAAAACAACTTGTAAAAAAAAAAAACATACTTGGAGTTTTTGGAACTGCATGTTAAAGAATAAAGATCAAGTTTATGAGATTGCATATCGACTTAAGCTAAACCTGACCACAGTTCGGTTCCGAACCGCGAACCGAATCGGGTCAGGACCGAAACCAAATCAGAACCATCGAAGAATCGGTTCGGTTCCGGTTCTCCAAAATCCACAAACCGAACATGAATTGCAGGTTGAACTGAACCGAAACTGAACCCTGAGAAACCGAACCAATGAGACCAAGCCGCGTTTTGGTTCCTGAGGACCGTTATATATATAAATCCTTAGACATAGAAATCGATTTCAAAATCATTTTTGGGATCGGTTCGGAATCAGAATCGAACCAAACCGTACACCGTACGGTTCGGTTACGGTTCCACCTTCAGTAGAATTGTGAACCGCCGATTCGATTTTGAATCGAATCGAAACCACCCCAACCGAACCGAATTGAAGAATCGAACCGATGAGATCGAACCGCTGAACCGAGCAGTAGTTCGATTCCTGAGGAATCATTACAATTGCAATAGTCAAATTTTTTTCTATTTTCTATAGCTATAAATCATTAGACTTAGAAACCGGTTTCGGTTGGTTCCGGAACCGGTTCCCGAACCAATCCCGGAATTGGAACCGAATGGGAATTAGAACCAAACCGAATCATATACTGTATGGTTCTGTTCCGATTCCACCTTTGGTAGAGTCGCGAACTACCGGTTCGATTCCGGAACCGAACCATGGTCAGGGCTAACTTAAGCTATCTGAATCGTTATTTTTGTCGACAATTAGGAAACCTGAATGGGCTATCAATGATGTTGAAGCCCCATCTAATAAAAAACAAGGTCTGACTTGGGTTCAGATTAAATTTTGAAGTTTCACCAGATTATCCCCAAAACCGGCCCATTTATGTGTCTCATCTCTCACTAGTCAATACATAGTCTTAAAATTCATTTTATTATTTGATACTTCTAAGTAATTTAAGAATAATTGGATCGTTTTCATGGGACCACTGACTAGATACCTATTTGATACAAATTATGTTTTATTTGTTAAATTATAAAAATTCGGAACCTGATGTTACTACTTTGTTTAAATAATTAGAGCAATAGAAATAATAGATTTCAAAATTGGCTCAATATAAAGAAAACATTTCAAATAAAAGGCACTTTCAAACTTTTCATGATTATAAAGGTAGTGAAAACTGTTGCAGCTTGTTTAAACCTTGCCAGTTGCCAAAGACAGGAAAAGTGGAAAACATTCATCACAAGAGAGGGAAAAAAACAGCCAAAAAAACAAAATTCCCAGTACCTTGTCCTCAACTTTATGTTCTTTTAAGGTGACAAATTCAAATAGTAGTACCTGTTAGTTCCATTTTTATTGGCAATGTCCGTAATAAAATAAGTTCGATTGAGTTGTAATAAGTCTTAAAGAGCCCCCAAGGGGTGTGGCTTGGTGGTGAAGGGTCCAGAATCTCACCTTGAGGTTCTGGGTTCGAATCCAGGGGGTGCAACTTCTTGTAAGAGCCTGGGGCAGCCGGGGGTTTTACCTGCGCCGCGGCCCAGAATGGGTGGTTTGGTGGCGGGGTTTCCAACGACTTCAAAAAAAAAAAAAAAAAAAAAGTCTTAAAGAACTTGGAGCAATTTGACAGGTATTTGGTAAAGTTGGAGTAAATTCGTTAGTACTGCGTTCGTTGACGTGTTTGAACGTGTAGTGTTAGTGGCACATTCGCTGTTGGGTTCGAACGAAATATTCCAGAGAACAAACGTTCGTGGTGCATTCTAGTAAGCGTTCGAACGAAACATTCCAGAGAGCAAATGTTCGTGTTGCGTTCGAGTAGACGTTCGAATGAACCTTTCCAGAGAGCACGCATTCATGCGCATTCGAGTGGCGTTCGAACTTCGTGCGGAACTGAGTTATTTTGGACGCGTTTTTAACCTAATTTGGCATTGGGAAGCCTCTCTTTTTACCCTACCTATATAAAGAACACATAGCCATCTTCCCCCTATGTCGAAAACATATTCCTCTGAGCCACAAAACCTTTATAGATTTCAACCTACTTGTTCGTCACCTTTAAGACTTTTTTGAATCTCTTGTCTTCATGTTTCCTGGTGATATAGAACTTTGATAAACCATCAAAACAAACAACCCAACCATATTTCTCCAGGAGGAAGATTGGCAGTCAGAGTTCTGACATTCAGAGTTGCAGAGTTGATTCACTCGGAGACTTCAGAGGTTTTGAAGAAAACCGTGGTGTGCGGGCTTGATGAGTTCTTTGAGTTCTTGCAGTCTAGAGATATTAGAGTCGGTGGAGTTGCCGCTATATGTCTTTTACCATCGATTTAAGTTTTTCTCTTGATAATGGATTTGGGCTGGTAGCCGAGATACCCGGAATGGTTTTTTACTCACATGAGTTTTTCACTTCGTCACCAAAATATTTGTGCTGATTTTATGTGATTGCTTTTAATATTCTGCATTATATTTTAATTGTTTGATATTGAGGTTGCTTGTTAGAAATTCATAGAATTAATAGTCAGGACTTGTCTTGATTTATTGTGTTAATTCTGCATAGGGTCAGAACTAGAGATGGCAAAAATCCCTGCGGGGATGGGGGCCCGAGATATTAGGGGCGGGTATTTAACGATTATTTTTAAAAATGGGTCGGGTGCGGGTATAATTTTTAATACTCGTTAGGTATACGAGCCGGGTATGGGTATAAGGCTCTCTAACCCATACCCGCTCAATAAACATGTTTGACTTTGACTTTTTAATTATTAATTTTTCAGTCAAAAATTTAATTACTTATTTAAATAAAAAATAGGAAAAACATAATTTATTTGTTCAATTTAATATAATATTTTCTCTTTGTTTTAAAGATGAGATTTCTATCAATATTAATTAATTCATTTCACTTTATTTTAAATATGAGAATTCTACAACAATAGTATTTATTTAGTAACTTATGTATTTTTCTTCTTTATTCAAGTACTAAAGTAAATTTAAACATACATTTGTTAATTTAATATTTTTATTTCATATCTATTTGTTCCATCAATTTTTTAATTGATATTTTTTTTAAAAAGAAAAACATAAAGATAAAAAATAATTAATAAATAAAAGGGGATATGGGATGGGAACGAGTATATCTTTTTCTATACGGGGAATCCCCGACCCGTACCCGCACGAATGACTGGCCGGGATCGGGGATATTATATATCACGCGAGTATGTTTGCGGAGATTGACATCCCAATCTTATACTCGGCTTGTTACCATCCCTAGTTAGAACCTTGGATAAATTTAAACTTTTAGGACCCAATGTGCATTAATTCATTTTCATTAATTTGGTCGAGTCTCAACACCTCTCACTTATTTTTCTGATTGGTCAATGTGCATCAATTCAAATAGTTGGGTAATTTGACAAAATTTCACAAACTGGCAGTAGCAACTTTCATATAACTGGAAACCCAAAACCACAACAGCATAAATGCTCTCTCCTAACACAAGTGTGTAACAGTTGTGATTGAAGCCCTTTCTTTCTTTCTTTTTTTTTTTTTTGAAGAATTAGAAGATTTCATATTAACTTAACATAGACAAAATACAATCCGGAATGAAATCAGTCCAAACCTTACAGCTCGAGTTGTTAACAGCACATTTAGCCAAATAATGAGCTTTGACATTACAGTACCTTGGAATGAACCTAAAATCGGTCTTTCTTAGATTCGTAGACATTTTCCTAATCTCAGAGATGACCCACCCAATTTCTTTCTCACTGTCAACATGGCCATTAGCGAGGGACACAACATTTAGCGCATCAGATTCCACAATAAGATGCATCAAGTTCAAACCTTTTGCAAGTTTTAGCCTCATCAACATTGCCTCTGCTTCAATGAATTCCACGTTGCCTCTGAAAGTGGTAGTGTAGACATTGTATTTTTGCATAAGCCCAATGATGAGCCTCGTATGGAGGCACTACCTGAAAAGTTACGGAATTCGCGGGAAACGAATGCCGGAAGGGAAAACTCCAAAATTAGCACCTTATTGGATTCAGACTCACTAGCCAGCCTTGGATACGCTCAGTCAGTTTCTGTTTTAAACCTTAGCCTCGGCCCAAAACCCCTGCAATCCATGCCATACACGCCCACACCACACAAGGCCCATACAGCTCATCCACAAAGCCCACACGCCCATGACTTTCCCAAATAAAAAATCCAATGCAAAACACATGTTAAAATCCCCTCAAAATCACCTTCCAATTTAATGAGATTGTGAATATCCTCCTCACCAAATTTACAAAAAAAATTCCCAAAATATATCCCCCAAATTTATTTAATTTGTTTCTTTGATTGAAGATCCCTTGAAAATATTATAAAAAGGAGGCTTGGCCAAACCCTAGGGAGCTTAGACACACACGGCAAACAACAACACAAACCAAAAAACCATAGCCGTGAGACACCAACCATCCTAAAACGCAAACAACAACTAGCTAACCGAAAACCAGTAACAAAAAGCCCTTCAATCACCAACCGAATAGAAAGCAACAAGCCCCACCGAACAAAGAAACAAACAAAATCAATAGCCCCACCGAACCAAAGAAACCAAAACCAGTAACAAACACCCCTTCAATCACCGACCAAAACACCAAACCAAAACCCTTCAATCAACGTAAACCAGTACACCAAAAAACGTGAACCCTAGACACAAACCAGCAACCAACCGAACAGAAAACAACAAGCCCCACCGACCAAAACAATAACAAACAAAGCACCCCAAACTGACAACAACAAAGCAACAACAAAAATACTCAAAACCGTGACCAGCAAACGCCCAAAACCGTGACCAAAATACCCAAACCCGTGATCAGCAAACACCCAAGACCAGCCCAGAAAACAGCCCTTATCACCGTGAAACTAGAACCAAAAATAGTGTGAAAAATAGTCTCAAAACAGCAGCCCTTACCACCGAAAAAATAGTCCAAAAAACCACAGAAAACAGCCCAAAAAATAGCAAAAATAGCAGTCCAAAAATAGCAAAACAGCGAGAGAAACAGTGAACCAGCAAACCAGAAAAACAGCAAGCTTTAATCTTTCCGGCGACGACCTAACGCACTTCCGAGAAGCAACTTAAAAGGTAAAACCCGAGGGCACCCTTTACCTACTTATTTTTATAGCTCCGGACACGGCATGTCTGGCTGGACGTGAAATACGTCCAGTCGGGTATGCGAAGTCCTACATTAAAGACGGGCAAACTTCAGGTCACATCTTTTCTTTCTTCAGTATTTTGTTATTTATTTTGCTATTTATTTAGTGTTATTCATCTTTATTTATTTATTTATTTACTTCCGTCGTTATTTTCTTTTTCCGTATTTATTTTGCTATTTAGCTTTTTGTCTATTTACTTTTATTGTTATTTTATTATTTCGTATTTAGTTTGTTATTTATTTATTCATCGTTATTTTACTATTTCGCATTTAGTTTGGTATTTATGTTTTTCTCGCCTTTATTTTATTTGTTCATTATCCGCATATGCTTTATTTTATTATTTTGTTATTTACATTGCATTAATGTTCATGTGTGTTATTATCCCTTGTGGTATATCGGATGGAAACCCAGACATAAATTCCGTAGTCGAATCCGAATGGACGGTAGTGCGGTTTGTACTTGGAATACAACTCCACGTACCACTTGGGAAATATCACATACGCGTTATTAACCCCCCTTTTATTTACAATTTATTTATTGACGCTTTATTTACTTTTGATTATTATGGTTTTTGTTATCGTACCGTGTATTTCTTAATTTAATTTGCTTTTATTTATATTCATGTTTATGGGTGTGTAAATTTGTGTGTTTATTTGAATTATCTTGCATTAACTGCATAAGACTTGGTTATACCATTGTGTGAACCTGTCTACTATACTGGCATAAGTAATGGACCATTCTGAATCCAACGGTTTGAGGTCTTCCCTTGCGAGGGGTGAGTGCGGCCTTAAATCTTTTCCCAGTTCACACTGGGTGCGACTCGTTTATTCTCCGGTTTAGTCCCCTGCGGGGTACTTCGTACTTTCTACGGGCTGCGAGCCCAATAGTGTTGTGGTCGATGAGCATCATAGGCATAGCGGTAAACCCCGCTTCGCTCCTACAGATGGCGACTCCACTGGGGATAGAAAATCGGCCCTGAAATAATGCCTTGTATTGTCCGTGGCTTTGGCTTTGGTTACCCATGTAACTACCGGCAGTGGTACTGTTACGTACGGGATGAAGGCACGTGAGATAAATTATTTTGAGACTCAAATATACACATGGTATGACTTTGGGGACAGTCGGTAAATTCTTCGAAGTCCCAGGACGAGACTGTAC